>SMSQ01023071.1:0-75040 GCA_019453375.1 Ctenoplectra terminalis | reverse complement strand
AGAGAGAGAGAGAGTGAGAGATAGAAAAAGAGAGGAAAAAGAAACGTAACACGCGTTGTGTCTTTCTTCTTTGATTTCCACCGCGAAACGTTCTCAATCGACGTTCTCATTTCGAGAACAGAATACGAAAGAATAAAACAAAGGAATAAAAAAATTGTATCACTGTGAACACGAGAGAAGGGAAGAATATAAAAATAAAAAGCAATTTCCGTTCGACGCAACGAGTACATTTTGAAAGAACGCCACGAATAGGTATGCTTTCACTGAAAGCGATTAATTTCCAAGAACTTCGTTTCGTTCCTCGATCGTGAACCACAATAACATCGTTTTATATTTCTTTTTCGTGTTTCTTTCTTTTTTTTTTTCTTTTTTTTTCTTTTTTTTCCTTTTTTACCAATATTCTCCTTTTACGAAGTAATTTTTCAACAATAAAATTCCCTCGAACTTTATTTACCGTGAAACGAAGCGATCGTTCGATGCGTTTTTGCAATTTCGTAGAAAAATTCCCAACGAATCAAGGAGAAAATGATCTGTTTTTATAAACGAATCCTTAGCGTACGAATCCACCAAGCGAAAAGTTTCATTTTCTGTTCGCAGCTTTCGAGAAGGCACGTAGTGAAGAGTCGCTAAGACGAGAAATATAAAAACGTTTTCGCGGAGTCTGGCAAGGAATGAGGAATCGCGTTTCGTTGCTTCGATTATCCCGCCCGCTCCATCCCTCTCAGCGCTTGACTCGGTACTCCGGGGGGTAGAGCCGCTGGTTCTCCGCCCCTTGCTTCCGGATCGTTGCTGGCTGCCTCGGAAGCCTTGAATCTCTTATATTTCCCTGCAAAAATTCATTAATCTTGTCATTGTCTAAAAAAGAAAAAAAACACGAATTTCTTTTTAAAATAACACATTTAAAACCCTTATGAACGAAACGAATTACCGAATTACCATTTACTAATCAAAAATAGTACCGCGTACATTATAAATGAAAATAGTGCTCTTTAAATGAGTCACAGTTTAAATTACAGAACTTCAATTTTCTCTTATCTCGGTAAGTGGTGAGTTCCTTTTAGAGAGAGAGAGAGAGTGAAATGAGGTTGAGTCATTTTTAACGTAGATACCATTTTTTCAGTTTGAGTTATGATTCATTAAGAGAGCACGAAATCCCTCGGTAACGTGGCACGAACGATCCAGTCGATTTTGGATCGATGATTGATACTACTTACTCGCTAAACGGACCAAAGTGACGCCCCACCAAATGCTCCAGCCCCACCCAACCAGGCAGAATAAAACGGTGAATAATTGACCCACTCCGACCACCAGGTTCACCACGAACGCGCCTAGTCTCGATTTCAGTCCAGCCACCGATGAGAATCTTGGTTGGCCTGTGCATAAGTTGAAAATACCACTCCAAACGGTACCTGAAAATCGATTCAGTTTCAATTCATTTTCAATTGATTTTCAATTGTTTTTTTCTTCAATTCTAGTACTTTATTCAACAATCTTTATTTATACGAAAAATATTCAGGTCTGCTATTTAATTTACCAGAACCAGGCAGTAGAACGTTCCACACGAGACAAAACCAGGCCAGAGGAACTGGTAGACACGGTATAGCACCACGCATTAGGGAATTGTGCTCTACCAGGACATCCGGTATCTTAGCCTTTGGTTCCTGTCGTTTGATCGATAGAATTAAATTTTCTGAAAATATTAATTTTTTGTTTTTTCTATTTTAATTTCAATTCAGATGCTACCTCCGATAATGGGGGCGGTGCTACGCTGGTAAGACTGTGCTTGGCACGTATGTTTCTTGTGCGTTCTGCTTCAGCGTTTCGCTTGCATTTGCAGTTGTCGAACAAACGGCGACAAATGGCGCCGAACCTTCTTTCTGGAGGACAGCAAACGGCAGCTTCGGCGGGCGCGATCCTTGATCTTCTTGAGCAACATTTCATCTCCCTCAGTCGTTTGCACCTAACATAAAAGAGAAAGATAAGTTTCGCGATCATCCATCGATAATAAAAAGTACAAATTTTCTTTTAAATACGAACGGTATTACACTTTTAAAAAGTACGATATCTTTTTTGCATATTTGTATGAACTTTTTTTTTTTTTTTTACCACGATTTTCTACTTAATCTTTTAGATCGCTACGAAGATATCGTACTTTCTAAAGGTAGATAAGAAACGGTAATAGTATCTGTACAGAAAGTTCCATTAACATTAATCCCAATATACGTTCTGAATATTAATGAACGAGTTAAAATCAATCTTCCGACGGTACAAGCCTAGAAAGTATAATCATGAATATTAATGTTTCAATGAAACATCCGACCGTGACAAGAGCCATTAAAAGCTCGTCTGAATTTCTCAGTTGAAACGCAATTCTTTGGAGACATAATATTACATTCCATTATCTTAATCTTATTTTAACAATCTACCGCACACTACACTTTCCAAATTAAATTTCTCAATTCAATATCTACTTGTTAAATCAATTAAAAAAAATCACCTGTTCGAATCGTTCATTATCACTTTAAATTTCTCCCTACATAAATTCTTAAATTAAATAGACACTATCTCTCCTAGACTTTTTAATTCCCTGAAAACACAACTTGTCAAAGGATAACTAAAATAAATCTAATTTCTAATAAAACAAAAAAACATGTTATATCTGTTCACTCGATCCTTTACCTGCATCTGTTCTTGAATTTAGGCCAGCAGCCAGCGGGCACGTTCTCCCTGGCGGGGGGCTGCTCGTTCCGGTTCACCATCGCGGTGGTCCTCGTATGGTTCCTGGGCCAAGTGAACCCCTTGTGATCCGTGCGACACGCCAAACACCTCATACTTGGACAACAATCGCAACAACGGCTCAGAGATCTCTTCCAACGCGTGAAAAGTTTGTCGGTGGCTCGTTCGCCGACACCGTTCGCGGCTGCTAGCACCCTGTAATCGAAAGGCGACCGCGCCCCGTGCTGTTAGCGTTATTAAAAAACGTTGGCTCGATCGATTCGCCGCGATAAAGGAACCTTCGGCGTCGATTAAGAAGGAAATGACAGGCGTCGATGGAACGTGACACGGTCAAAGGAACGTACCAGCGTTGCTTTCAAGCTGGTAGCCATTGAGTTCTTCAAGGATATCGCGAGGAGTGAATGTGGGTCGAGGTGAAATTTACTCCGGAGGGTGGAATTGGTAATCCGGGGTTTGGAAGTTGTTTGGTTTTAAAATTAGAACGTTTTCTCTGCTTGGAATTCGGATAATTGATCAATATTGGGGTGGTTTTGTTTGGTTGATTGTGTTTTACTGGTTTTTTAGGGGAATGTTCTTTTTTATGATGTAAAAAGTACTTATATTCGTGATTCGTAGAGTTACTTTTCGGATAACTTTATTATTCTCCGCGTGACATCGAGTGTTTCCCAGTGAACGTACACCGTACTAGTCAGACGCGTCGGACTGCGCGTGATTCATACGGCGGACGTTTCTACTAGATCGATTCCTTCTAATTCAAAAATTCTTTCGTCAACGAACAACTAAAAGAACCAGCTGTAATTAATACCTTTAATATTAACACTTTTTATCCTCGTTTCTGCGATCGCTAAAGTTCAACGACACCATCAGAAGTATCAAAAACACCCTGCACAGTGGTCCAGGAAATTAAGTGTCTATCAAGCACCGTTCAATCAAGCCTCCGGTAATTAATCAGCAGACCAATCATCCACCCCCTATCCTACCCCTCCCACTCAATAAAACACCTCCCCGACGTCGATCCCGTATCAATTAAATTCTATCGATTTCTCACCCTCCCACGCTCCTGCGAATTCACACTGTAAGATATCACGCGCCGAGGTACACAGAAATATTACGTAGGATTCCTATCGATCGACGAAGGAGCAACGTGCATCAAATTCCCACGTGTTACCACAAACACCTACCCTTTCCGTTTCGAGTGTCTTCCAACCCCTTCCCTAGCCACCGAAACGTTTGAACGTTCTCGAAAGAAAAATCTTACCTGGTGCTCGTAAACTTTGGAGAACCTCTAGATCAGTCCGGTGATCTTGTAATTGATGGCCAAGCGGAAACGTCTGGATTCACGGCGAACGGAAGTCGGGAGACGGCCGAGGGATGATCCCGAGGACACGAATCGATTCGAAGGGAACGTGTACGCGCGAAGAAATCGTAGATTCTGTTTGGTTTGGCTGGCGAACGAGCATCGCGACTCGGCTCGTGTGTCGCACGAAGATTGCAGGTGCCGCAGTCCTCGGGGGTTGGCCGGACCTCGGAGGACGAAGGGCGGCGAAGCAAAGAGGGTAGACTGGTCGAGCTGTTTGCTAGCCAGCGAGCCGGTCACGCAAAGATTTTCTCCTTAGGCCGCCTGCATTACACGTAGGAGACCAGCACAGCGCGACTTCCTTCGGTTGACCGCGAAATCGATACCGGGCACGGTGAAGTTCTTTACCTTAACACCGCCGCTTTTTCAAGGCGCCCACGCGTCAACCAAGCACCCCCTTCCTTACGATAGGATTTTTTTTTTTTTCTTTTCTCTCCTCTCTGTCCCGAGTTCTCGTGACTCGACTGTTTTTCTGTTTGCTTTGCTTCGTTATTTTGTTCTTTAACCCTCTATGACTAACAGCAATTTTGTTTGCTTATCGGAGAAAAATTACAATTGATTACTTCTTATTCTTGTTAATTTTTTTTTATTTTATGTTTTGCGTTTTTTCTTTCTTTTCCTTTTTTTTACTATTTAGGTCCAGTGGTTTTCTTTTTTTATTGTTCAGGTAAAGAGGATGTTAATTAAAAAAATGTGTACGTAGAAGGAAAAATGACAGACCTCGTTGAAGCCAAGATTTCTGAATAGTAAACTCGTGGAAACTGAACGCGCATACCCGTAACGATACGTTTCAATGGCACGAAGTTTTTTTTAATTGCGTTCACTTTGACTCGCGAGCTACCCTTGCGAAATGTGCGTGCGAAACCCTGAAGAATTGGTCGCGAACTTTCTCCTTTAACACACCTGTTTGGAACTATTAGAAAAATCATGCTTTTTCCTCGAATACTTTTAACTTTTACGAAAAAAAGCACGAAACGTTATTCTTTGTGCTCTTAAAGAAATCTTTATACGAATAAACTACACGTTTTAACTAAACTCTATAAAAAATATCTTTTAAAGGAATGTTAAATTAAAACCTGTTTTTATTACAATAATATATAAAAATCTAGCTTTTAATCAAAATGTATTCAAGGTGTATGAAGATTTCATCTTACACAAAATGCAGTAATAAAAAAAAAAAGAAAAAAAAAAAGAAAAATACTGTTCATGGTATATGAATATTTTTCCAATCACCCTACTCAAAATTGTTTTTCTTTCAAAGCGTTATTTCAAGATTTCTTTTTTTTTAACGATCAAAAAAGCGGTCGTAAAAGTTGAACAGAATGATAGCGTCTCGTAACGCCATCGTAGGACCGTGACGTAAGAAAACATATCATTATGCGGTGCAGAAAATTATGCGAAATGTGGTGTAACGGTGTCTTGCGCGTGCTGATATACTGCGCTCGGTCACGTGGCGCCATGGAAATTGTAGATATCGCCATGTTTACGGCGTAAACGATTTTCCTGGTCCCTTTTGAAAACTACGGAGGAACTGTTGAACTTGATAAGCAGAAGAAACTGTATCATAGGGTACACGTTACGTGCAAGTAACACAGTTAAATCAAATCTTTCTACAAGCTATTCTACAAGCGGAACGAACGCAAACTGCTTCTGAGGTTGGTCTCAATAAAAGTTCTATCACGGAAAGTTAATTTGCTCCAACTTCATCTACTTTGTTCTACGTTATCGCCAAGTTACGAAGTTTAAATGAAAATATTAATAAACGACCAGGGATATGGTTGACGAGGGCGATAAAAATTTCTTTCTTTGCTATTATCACCGATTGTTCACAATAATAATGATTACATCCAGAAACCGAAAGAAATTCATAATTAGTATCATGGCAAGTATCATAGCTTCACAAACGGTCTGTTATCGAAATAAAAAAAAAACTGTCCGAAATATTCAAAGTATCGAAGAAAAATAAAAAGGACATCTTCTTTCTCTCAAAAACTTCCATTCTTTTTCCATCGAATACGAATAGGACACGATAACCCGGTAGTACGTGAAATTGAACCATATTTTAGGTACTGTTTAACAAAATCGGTTCACTGACAACGCGATGGAACACGTGTAGACGGGTGTCAGGCCATCGGCGTGCAACGCGTTAAACAAAACCATTAAAAGTTGGCACAGCACCGGGCAGAAAGTTCGTACCGTGGCCGTGTTACGATTTCCGTTGCGATTATGGCACGGAGCCGCCAAAATCGTGCAGTTAAAAGTTTACACCTGGCGTCATTAACCCTCCGAGAGCGAAGGAACTTTCAGCGTCGCGATTACCTTGTTATTACTTTCACTTGTTCGCGAGCAGAGAATTGTTGGTGGCTATTAACGAAACAAACCATCAACAACAATTTTGTCTTAGAAATTAGGTTTCCAATCTTCGATATTTTGAAATTTTTTTTTAGCGAGCGCTCAAGTTCTCTTGGAATTTTATAAAATTCAGAAAATGTTTCCTGTCCGTGTGAATTAATTGTAAATTAGAAACACTGTTTACGAGGAATGGTTCCAGGCGTCAGCGTTTTCTACAAATTTCGCAAAAGCGAGAAGCACACTTTCTCTCTCGTAATTATTTTGCTTAACCGGGACAATCGGGTTACGGTAACACGGACGGATTAAACGGAGTAGGAATTACACGCAGGATCAAAAGTGAATAGAAAGGAAACGAGGGAAACGCTCGTGATATATTAGGAAACGGAGCGGTCGCGATGCATCGTTTTAATTACTCTCATCCTTTACGAATTTTTCGCAACTATAATGAAGCAAGCACAATAAAATAATATAAAAAAAAAAAAAAAAGGAAAACAGTAAAATTACACGTACCATGGTTAATTTTAAGTTACGTGACCGTCGGTTAACACGGGAACGAAGTGAATTAACATAAACAAGGGCTAAAACCTAATCGCATTGCAAATTCGAGTAAATAATCGATGACTCTGCGGTTTCGCGTACCGAACCCTCGTTTCCATTCATTTTTCACGCGGAATTTGATCTTCGTACATGAATCGTGTTGTGGAAATCAATGATGGAACAACGTATGATGATATTTAATTAAAGAATTGGGGTAAACTGTACGTGATTCCAGAGGTTCGACAAACTGCGCGATTTCCAGGAACTAATTTCGCAATGGCCACTGAAATGGGAGGGTAAAAAGAGAAAGAAATTAAACGATGGTATGTGTGCCACAGGGAAATTTGTTTCGGACGATTTCTGATAATCATAAATACACCCTTGCGCCGTAATACCTTCACGTTACATCGGGGTTACCGTGACGTTCTTATCTATGAATTATCACCAGGTAACTTTATTTAGAAAAGATCGTCGTGAATATTAAAAAACAAATATTCATTGAATTTTTGAACGAAGTACAAATAGTTAAGAAATTGTGAATTTATAATAAACATTGAAATCGTGTTACTAATTTGGCTTTATTTTTCCCTGTTTCTTAATATTTTCCTATTTTTAAACAATTACAAGTACAAATATAATTTTTCGAGTTTAGATTGATGATCCGAGTAATTAAAAATAGAAAACTAATAATTCCTTCCCCTTTATCTCGGAAACCGATCGTTAATATTATACCTGCTCGGTCTAGTTATAATCTAGAATCACAAGTCGCATCAATAAACAATCTACTTTGCCCTCATTGAGTTAAGTTTCGATCGCTCTTAATTGTCCCAGTCGTCGCTGATTTCGTACATATACCACAACAGTTAATTGACCTATAAACGTCGCTTCGAGTAGAGCCGTTCTCTCAAAGTTCTAACCAGCTATGAGCCAAATGGAATCAATTTACAACACCACGATACCAATAATTCATCCCTGTTGATCTCTATATTGTTTCAATACAGATAATTCCACCTAAATTAAGCAGAGAAAACATACATCTGTTGAACAAGGATTTCTGTGCATCTTCACACATTCGTTACACCAGCGCATTATTCTTAATTATTATGGGAAACACACGATAAACTCTCGTCCAAGAATAGTCCACCATCAAGACCAATTAGCATCGTCAACAAATAAAAACCCCAGGTAAACGGTATCATAAACGTCCAACGGTTTGACGTCAATGTCGCGCGAAACTGGGCCAAACACGAAGGGCTAGTTCATCCGAGACTCCTCCAACCCCCGTCACGCAACCCTTCGACTTCCCTCCGATTTTACAAGATCCAAAAATCACGGCGAGAACCACGCGTGTCGCGGGAACCACGAACGTCCGGATGGAGGAGCTACGTGGACGAAGAAACGGCAAGTCAGAGAGGGTGGCGGCTGTGAGTGAAATACTTAGGGGTGGTAGAAGCTCGACCTTGGCCGCACGCGACGCTGACGACTCGTCGGTCAATCCACGTAGCCGAGTTACGTCGATTTTCGGTTATGCCAGTCCTGAACACTCACACGCGCGCCAATTATTCACCACAGCGATCTGACATTATGTAGATGACCGGATGCTTGGTGAAAGGAGCAGCGACGATCCGNAGATCGTCGTGAATATTAAAAAACAAATATTCATTGAATTTTTGAACGAAGTACAAATAGTTAAGAAATTGTGAATTTATAATAAACATTGAAATCGTGTTACTAATTTGGCTTTATTTTTCCCTGTTTCTTAATATTTTCCTATTTTTAAACAATTACAAGTACAAATATAATTTTTCGAGTTTAGATTGATGATCCGAGTAATTAAAAATAGAAAACTAATAATTCCTTCCCCTTTATCTCGGAAACCGATCGTTAATATTATACCTGCTCGGTCTAGTTATAATCTAGAATCACAAGTCGCATCAATAAACAATCTACTTTGCCCTCATTGAGTTAAGTTTCGATCGCTCTTAATTGTCCCAGTCGTCGCTGATTTCGTACATATACCACAACAGTTAATTGACCTATAAACGTCGCTTCGAGTAGAGCCGTTCTCTCAAAGTTCTAACCAGCTATGAGCCAAATGGAATCAATTTACAACACCACGATACCAATAATTCATCCCTGTTGATCTCTATATTGTTTCAATACAGATAATTCCACCTAAATTAAGCAGAGAAAACATACATCTGTTGAACAAGGATTTCTGTGCATCTTCACACATTCGTTACACCAGCGCATTATTCTTAATTATTATGGGAAACACACGATAAACTCTCGTCCAAGAATAGTCCACCATCAAGACCAATTAGCATCGTCAACAAATAAAAACCCCAGGTAAACGGTATCATAAACGTCCAACGGTTTGACGTCAATGTCGCGCGAAACTGGGCCAAACACGAAGGGCTAGTTCATCCGAGACTCCTCCAACCCCCGTCACGCAACCCTTCGACTTCCCTCCGATTTTACAAGATCCAAAAATCACGGCGAGAACCACGCGTGTCGCGGGAACCACGAACGTCCGGATGGAGGAGCTACGTGGACGAAGAAACGGCAAGTCAGAGAGGGTGGCGGCTGTGAGTGAAATACTTAGGGGTGGTAGAAGCTCGACCTTGGCCGCACGCGACGCTGACGACTCGTCGGTCAATCCACGTAGCCGAGTTACGTCGATTTTCGGTTATGCCAGTCCTGAACACTCACACGCGCGCCAATTATTCACCACAGCGATCTGACATTATGTAGATGACCGGATGCTTGGTGAAAGGAGCAGCGACGATCCGTCAAATTGTTACGTTTCTTTACACTGCTTCTTCTTCTTTTTCTTCTTTTTCTTCTTTTTCTTTTTTTTTTCTTGTCGGAAGTCCATTGTGAGGTTTTTTTTTAGTTCGGGTTAGTGTCTCTAGCGAGTGTCGTTTGGCGGAAAATAGGGGTTGGAAAACGATTGCGTAACAAAGATTGAAGTTTTCTATTTATTTTTGTGATAATTATCAGGAATGAAGTTAAATTTTCTGTGTTCTTTTCTGGTTGTCGTGTAACGATGCCTTTAGTGGAATTGTGAGGCAAAATGTGCCAAACGAAAGAAGGGAAGGGGTCGGAAAATGGTGGCTATAAAGCGGAAATTGCCTGGAACTTATTAAATGGGCGCCTTAGACACGCGCATATGTTATCGTCGCGATAATTCGCAATTAGGCGAATCGTGTGCAGTTTCTTTGATCGTACAAAACGCTATTTTTTTTTTTCGATATGCTATAGAATGGTTTATAACGTTCGAGAAGAGTTATAATGCTTTTCTTCTTCTCGAATCTGCGAAGCGTTTGCACGGGGAAAGGGTGAAGAATTTTGATACGGGAAAAGGTGACCGTGTTATTTAGGCGTATATTATTTACGAAGATTCTTGTACAGATTGTAGAATATTGATCCTTTTTTGTTGAATATGTGAAATGTCAAGCATAAAACATTGTTCACGTTTCGCTTTATCTCCGTTTTTTTCCTTCTTCGAACCGAAAGCTACTTTCCAACCACTGCGAGAATAATCAAGCCGAAGTGATTAAGTGCAATATGCACGATGCATTACTTTGCATTTTAAGAGAAATATAGAACGAAGTTGTTTAACAACGCTGAGCTGTCCACCTGTGCTTACGCGTTTATTAAGCTACCTCAAGCCGATTCTTTCTTATTAAAACAAACACAAATTATTACAGAATAATTCACCCTATCAGTTTCATAACAAACACTTCACCCTACCACGTCGAAACCGAACTCTTTCCAGCTTCCAACGAATCACTTTCCTCTCATTTATCAAAGACGCCAAACAAATCTGTACAAAAGTCAACCGAAGGGTCATCGTACTATTTCTAAATCACACGCACGAGTCCCAAAGGAGAAACACTACCCTTAAAAGTGGAACACGACGGAAGGTGTCACGCATAGCTCAACGTCCAAGAATTTTCCGCGAGAATGTCGCGTGTTCGAGCGTCTCGCCCAAGAGTACACTTTGTCGCAGAAAGATGCCAAGTTTCTCAAAGAAACGCGTCTCCTCGCGAGACCGATGGAATCTCAGCGAATTTTGTGTAGCTGAGAGAAACTCCGCGCGACGCCGAAGTTTGACGTCGAGAAATCGATAGGAATTTCAGCGTGCTAAATGGTGGGAAAAAAATTGTGGCTCGATGGAATCCGAACGGGCAACGAAACAAGAGGAAATCGATCGAGCGAACTATCCTGCGTTTACGTTCAACAGGCCGGAAATGGCGTGCACGTGTAACCATGTTTTTAGAGGAATCCCAGCAGACGATCGACTAATAATAGACGTGATAATATTTGCTCGACCCGAACGGGGCTGTTCCCTGTTCGAACAAGACGATTGTGCGTGTCTCACGTTTGGCAAAGATTATTTTCAGAGTCCCGGCGATAGGTGGTTCGCGGTTAATTCGGTTTCAGTAATGGAGAGAAAGATCGACTCGGATTGTGCGAGATGTGGAATTGACTGCCATTTTGAAGGGTTACCGTAAAATTGCATCTGTAGAATTTAGTATTTTTTTCCGTCAGGGATATTGAACATGTTAATTTTGTATTGCACGTTGTCTCTGTGTTCTATCGGTTATTCGAGAAACAACAGACGTTCGCATGCGTACGTTCTATAACTATATCGCCAACGAAAATGATGGAATTTATCGCGTCAAGGAATTTAATTTAAAAATTCCAATTCAACGTTTTGCAGAATTAGTTCAATGAATAGAGGCTACATGCAGGACGAGATGCGATGAATTATTCAATGAGTCGTTCTACGTCGACTCGAACGTTTTACGGGAGAATCTATCGCAATTCTGCCCTGGTACGATTATGTTTGTAGAGACGTTTCAGTGTTCGTTTGCGATTATACGCAGCATCGTCACGCTATTGCGGTTCTCTGAGTCACTTTTAACGTGGCCAGCTGTAATAAAATCTCGCGGAATGATTACGGTCCGCGTGTGGTCTGCCGCGTAAAAAAGAATTTAATCTCGTTATAATTACGTTAATAACGGACCGGCCTGAGCTGTATCGATACGTGCCGAAGTCAGGAAAATAATCGATTAATTACAGCGGAAGATCGACGATAGTTCGATACGAGTGTCACTCTTGAATTGTTCGGAAAATATAGGCGGGTATAATGGAGGGGTATAAAAAGAAATGGTAATACGTTTTTTTATTGCGTATAAGGTTGTCGATGTTTTAGATAGGGTTGCGAAATGTTGATAAGTTTTTAAGGCACTGTACGCAGAAATGTAAGGTACGCTTTATCTGGTGTATTTATAAGACTGCATACTGTAAAATCAATGTAAAACACTGCATTCATCTTGCTATTTCAAGTTATACAGTTTTGTCACGCTTTAGCTGCAATTCGATATAAATTTCGTAACAAAAACGACTACTGTGATACCTATTTTGAATTGATCTTTAAATACCATTATAAATATTAAAAAAACATGGTTGAATAGTGAAGCTTCAAAATTTAATTAATTATTCTGGACTTTTTAAAATGAGAGAAGAATTGTTAATTAAAAATCGAACTAAAATTTCTTTCCTACATTCAATTTTATTCAATTTCATTAAACCGGCGTCGAGTAAAAAAGTGTCTGTCGAACATGTAAAAAAAAAAAAAAAAAAGAAAAAAAAGAAACATCACGGATCAGAGGCGTGAATGATGGACACGGTCTAACCGCCTCGTGCTTTCGACGTTCTCTTTTTTTTTTCTCCTCCTCTCCTCCTTTCCTCCCTCAGCTACCGATTCGAGTTAATTAGTGACGCTCGTATAACGAGGCGATTCGAAATTCTGATTTATAATCCCCTTGAGCTAGGCCGTGGCGATGTAAATCTCAGCGGGATCGATAAACCCAGCTCGGTTGCATCGACCACTGGCAAGGGTGGTGCTTTATAACTAGCCGGGGTGAAGGAACTCTGTGGATCTTACGCGATGGGCCAAGTTTTCCTCACGACCCTGTTGTCTACGATACTCGCTAGGAAGTGGAAGTTGTAGAACAATTTAATTACACTCGTTTAACGGCTAGCTTACGATACTCCTTTTTCCGTTTGCCTTTCCACTAGATACCGTTCTTCGCAATTTTGTATAAAATATTTGGAACAAGAATATTTTTCTCTCATTAAAGCTTTCCATTCTTCTTTTCTTTCCAAATTATGACTGTGCAGGTGGAAGAATAAAAATAAGAAACAATTTTAATCCATTACACCAGATATTCGCTAAGTCGCTATTTTAAGTCCAATTGTAATCAAACGCAAAAGTAAATTAACTAAATAAAGGGAAACACTCGATCCTTCTTCCAACCGTATACTCAGCTTAACCCACATTCGCTTAGAATTTATATAGGACAATTAATTCTCACTTAGGGAAAGCAGAGCTAGTCACGGGTGGATTATAAGGGTAACTACGTATTTGAAGACGCAACAATGAATAACTGCGCAGTAATGTACCCGTTTCGCGATCCTGGTCGCGATACCAGGTCTTAATGAAGCTCCACCACTTCGTAACACCGATATTTACGAATAAATTTTCGTTCGTTCACTGGGTTAGCTATTGTACCCCTTTGAAATTCATAATGAGAGATCTCGTGGCCAATTCCGCGGAAAAATGGGTCTCGATGCGCGCAATCAAGCGAACACGATTTCACGAAGAGGCGTTTTAGGGATTCATAACTCTCCCGCCGGAAGCAGCCGGCAATTCTTTTCGCTGCGCGACTCATCACGAAAGTGATTCGTTTTAATTGAGAATGATGCCTCGCTTTCATGTCGCGCGAACCCCCGACCTTATAATTCGATTTTCTGATCCGCCGCGTTCACTTTGTCCCTAACACGCGCAACCTTCTGCATACCTAACACGTGTCCTTTAATACAGATCCACATTGGATCCGCGGCGATTTATTGTCAGTTCCGGTCACATAAATAGTTCCCGAGTGCCGTGAATCTTTCCAGATTAATATCTGCCACAGCCATCGGTTTAAATATGATTCCGTGAGATCGAGGAATTACGAGTAAACGACTGAACGAGAAATTCTGTATCCAGGCGAAAACAGGTATCAGATTTTATAGTCCTCGTAAATAATTGACACGAACGCTGTAAATCTAATTTTAAATGATACCAAATATTCCAAATTATTTTTTATTTACTTCGTATCAAACTAATTTAACTTCCCAGCTTGTTTTATATTTATGCAACAGAATTTTGCATCACGAACACGTTTCGTATTGGAATACCTGATCGAAAACTTCTTGCCAAGGGTTACATTACCAAATATGTTAAACTTCTCAAAAAAAAACAACCCCTTCCCCAAAAGAAGAGCAAAGAGAAACGAACAAATTCTACTCGCTGAGAGCCAAAAATTTTTCACAGGACCGCAAGAAAACGCGTTCAGGGCGCAGAGAATAAAGTACAACGTGATAAATTATACTCACGCGGGCTCGCCATTTTGTTCCAGGTGCACCACGTTCCCGCTTAACGTCTCGATCTCCTGCGGTCGTTTCACAACATGCATTCCGGTTTTCTCCCTCGGCGAGGACACCCCTCTGACGGTGTTCACGCTCACCCCAGTGTCCGTGGACCTCACGCTCTCGATCGAATCGACCGACGCCCCCGCGGACGATTTAAGGGATGTACCACTTCCGTGATTTTCAGGCCGAGCTTTCACCCCGGCGCTGTTCACAGTTTTCGAATCGTTGCTCACTGCACCAATTACGCTGGACACGTTGTTCATCTTCGAGGCTGTCATGGATTGATCGGAAACGGAAGTACTTTTCACGCTTCCCGAAGTTGCGTTCGCGACAGGCTTCGTTTCAGAATCATTGGTGGACTTTGAAATCGTTCTCGCGTCTTCCTGTTTCACCGAAGCACTCGCGTTGGACACCACTGTCCTTTGAGTATCTGTACTCGAAGAATTTCTAACGGAACCGTTCGCTGGTTCGATCACGTTGACTTTGGCTGAATTGGTCGCTGATGCGGGTTTTAACGAAGCCGTTTCCTCGATCTTGTTATCGTTAGGCCTGGAATTCTTCGCGTTCTGATCGTTCAGCGAATTTTGGATCCTATTCGAACGCTGCGTCGCTGAACCAGTATTATTCGTGGCACTGTTCACCTTGCCTACACTCTTTACCGGTTGACTTATGCTGTTGTTCTTCGAATGGCTGCCGACCGTATCCGTAGGAACAGGAGAATCGTTTCTACTCTCCGTTCCACCCTTCGTCCTACCGTGATTGCTGTTAGGTTTGTTCGACTTCGAGATTTGGGAACTAGTTTGACGATAATCTTCGCCGTTGATAGTTTGAGAATTTTGCATTTGTCTAGTGGCAGAGTCATCGTTGGACGATTTGGAAGATTTAACGTTAGAAGAGTCTTGACTCTTCGTCTTCTCGGACTGATTTCTCCTCTCAGAGTTGTCTTTGTCTAGAAGAATCGTATTGGCGTCGATGTGAAGCGGCTGAACAGCCGTCGTCGCCGTCGTGTTCACCACACTGGACGTCCCCTTGGCGCCGGAAGTCTGCTTCAGAAGATCGATCAGATCCAAATCGGCGACTCGATCGGTACTCGAATTTTTCTCGCTAACTTGAGATCCTTTCGACCCCGTCTCAGACTGCTTGCTAACCTGACTCGACTCGTTCATCTGTTCGTTGCTGGTTCGAACCTCCTTGGTTCCTTTATCGACCGCTTTTTTGCTCTTTCCATTAGCCTGATTAGAAATGTTGATGAACCTGGCTGGATTCAAGGTATTCGAGCTGACTCTGTTCGTTTTCAGTGGAATTTTCGACGGAGACGTTAGACGTTCCTTGCTCGTCGCTCTCCCAGAAGTTGAATTTTTTTCCTGGTTTTGTTTCTTCGAGTTCCAAGCATTCCTCGACGGAGACGGGGCAAATTTCTGCTGTTTCGTCGGTGAAAACCTCGTGAATTCCTTCGAGCGGTCCCTTTTGGTGAACTGCGGCGTTCTTTCCGGTTTCGTCGGAGTCCCTTGGATCGGGGAGAGTTTGCTGGGCGTCTTCGAGACCTGTCGACGAGTGGCAAGGTTCGTGACACTGTTACTGTTTCCGGAAGCGTTCAAGCGATTCCTGGAATCCGTCGCGTTCAAACGGGTCCGCGAGTCCACGCGACGGCTTAGCTTCGGCGATGAGAGATGCTCCGTTGACTTGCTTAGAGACGTCGAACGTTGCCGAGTTGGTTGGGGGATTAGGCTTCTCCTTGGGCTGCTCTGTTGCGACACTGAAACTGGTAACAACAAAAAAGAACGATCATTTTCTATCGTTTTCTCTTGAAAAAAGGTATGCAATCATTTCAAAGGTTTTGAAAATAAGGAAATTATTTTAGGTAACTTATTTAATTAATTTATAAATTATTGAAACGACTGATAGACGTGTAATTTTTCCAAAAAGGGAACCTTCACGGGAACAAATTTTACTTTATTTCAGAGTAACCCTTCTCGTGGTTGTACCACCAATTATAAAATAAAACTCTCCGCGAAAATCCTACAAAAATCCTACCAAAATTGCCCAAAAGATTCTATAAACACCCAGATTAACACCCAAGTTACAACACGCGTGAATCTTACCTCTTCGATCATTTCTGCCTCTCCTGCGAGCATCTGCATGTTCCGGAGACTGCGGCCTTGATCTGGATCGCGGCGGTGGCCCCTTGAAACCACGTCCTCGAAATGGAGAAACCCTTCCAGTAGCCAACGTCGGCGACGGACTCCTTGCCTCCGGAGAAACGGGCCTCGAGTCCGCGATGATCACGAAGCTGGACCGCCGGTGCGCCCTCGAGGACGATGTGGAGGAGGGCGCGATCTTGTAGGGCTCGGGTGCACGCGGCGGCGGTGGCGGTATCGCGGTGGGTGACAGGTAATTCCCGTCGGGTGCCGCGAGCACCCTGAAAGGAGGCGGTCGTTGAGCATGGCCGTCGTCGAGCCGCCTCATCCTTTCGAGGCCCCGAAGCTGTAACGCGAAAATCAGAACAGTTGGATTTTACAAGCTCGCTTTTACAATACTCCTTTCCACGTCCACTCTTTGTTATTTCAGCTTTTATGGGAGCTGTTGGAAGTTATCGTTCAGAGCACCGATGGTACTTTAATAGCAAGAAAAGATATATCCTCGATCGTAACTGTTCTCTTTTCGTCTGTCGAAGTTGGGAGTTTTAGATGGGAAAAATTGACGTTTTAAAATGGTTCTTTTTTTTTTAAATAGGTTGGATAGAGTGTTGAGATTTATTGTTCAGCAGATTCTGGTTGATTTTATTCAATTTTACTGATTTTTTTTTTTTTTTTTGAAGTTAGAAAAGAATGATCGAACTTCTTGTTTAATTATGCTTTTAAAAATGATATTAATGATATTAATTCGTGATCTTATAGTATTTATATTTGATTTGGAAATAGTTGAACGCAAATATTAAGAAAATCATAAGATACGATTAGAAAGACTTTCAAGTCCGCAAGATTGAAGTCACTTAAAAAAAAAAACGTAGCACTACACATTTTGACTCACCCTTTGCAACACTCACAAAAAAATTAACTTTTAAATACAAGTATCGTCCAGATAGAGCAACGATTGTTAATACAACTTTTCTCAACTTCACGATTCTACCGAATGAACTCTCTAGTCCGTGTATCGTACGTTCTACAACTTCCTTATCTTCCCTAATTCCAATACATCTACGCTTTTCTTATTTGCGTTTCGCCTTGTTGCTCAGACACAATGTACTTAACTATGATTCAGTGTTCCTTAAACGGGCCAACGTACACCGAAGCTATTTTCATTCTCAGCCTTATAATTTCAGCTTCCTGAACAATATTTGCCATGATACCATACTATCGCTGCTTCACTGACGCATGCCAAACTTTCTAGTCCCTTTTACTCCGATAAAAGCACCTCTGTCTAACGAAAGTTCCACACGACGCTGAGCACGTTAATAACCACTCAGGACACGTTAACAACCGTTGCGCGATATAATAATACCCCAAAAGTTTGAAACAAAAATCACCGGCTATATATTTGCACAATAATGACGATTTAAACGTTGCCTAACTCGTAAAGAAAGCCACGATACCTCGAGTCCTTCATGCAGACGACCAGGATGCGGAGGACGCCGAAATCCGTTGTCGCTCTCACCTGAAACACACAAAAATCGCATCTGAAAACACAACCTAAGAGAACACCAACTTAAAAACTAGTCGATGGAATTTCGATTGGTTAAAATTTTCAATTCACGCTAATCGCAACATCAAAACTATCATCGTCGGGGACATACATACCATTCCACGTTTAAAACCACATTTTCCTAACCACTCCGCATTTATGGAACATTAAAAAACTCGTAAAACCTCGTTTCTTCGTTCATTATAAATTACCAACGAACATGATAATCGAATCGATTCGTTCCCCCGAATTAATTGCCCGATTCGCGCGAAATCTTCAAGGCCCCCCCAGTTCTGCGCCATCACGCGAGAACAAAAAACCCAGCTCTGGTCCTCGGATGTTCGCGCAAAAAGTGTTCCCTGAAATATTCAGCTCGTCTGTTCGCTCCTAACAAGCGTGGAGCAACGTCTAAGGGTTCCTTCATGCTTCCGGACTCTTCCTTCTCCTTTCTCAAGTCCGCTTTCCGCTCGAGGATCAGATTCAAGCGCAGTCTCGCAATTAGCGGGGCCGCGTGCAACATCCGTGATTATTCGTTGACGGTTGTAATTACTCACTCTAGTTCTAGCGAGCTTCGCCGAGCGGACACCAGCCTGTACGCATTTTATTCACGCTCTCATAGGCGGGAATGCTCGACTCGATCGCGTCGGTCTCGCTAGCCGCGCGATGCTTATTACCGCGATACCGTGACGCTGTTGAACTACATTTTCTATGTATTCCCTCGACTGGTTCCCGTAATCAATTATATTTTTTCCTTTTCTCGCATTTTTCGATAGTTAAACGGGAAAGGAAGATAGACGGTTCCATGGAACGATCGATCATCGCGGCGAAGAATTCTTCCTGAGAAAGTTTACGAAAGTTCTTCGGAGTGCATTCTTCATTTTTGTTCTTCTTCTGTTTGAAAAGTATTCTTTACGTTACTTGCAAGATTATCTTTGTTTTCATTCCAAATCTTTATCTTGGAAATTTTTTTATCGCTGCTTCATCTTTTAACTTTACTTCAACTTCTGCAATTCTAGTGGAGCCATTTTTATTCCTCCAGAAAACTTTATGTCTTTCTCAATTTATGCTGTGCTTTGTAAATCTGTTAAGATATTTTAAAAATGAGAATCTGAGATTCTTTTTCTTATAGAAATCTCAGTCCCGGGCTATTTCGTAATAATTTCTGTGTTTGATAATAATTTAATAATAAAAGAGAAACTCGCAACAGTCCGGAACAAAATGATTTTAACCGGTTGCTTTTCGCAGAGAATTCTTTAATCTCGCCGTATTGATATGCGCGTTATAAAAGAGCGGTTTTACGATTCGAACGCGTTACATTTTTAATGCAGATAATTGTGAGCAAAGTGTATTAAAAAATAGGTCAAAGGAATCTTACGAAACGGTCGTACAATGTGTTTATTATCGCGATAAATCTTCTTATATGATTTCACTGCCACTGCGTTTCTTGTATTCATTCTATTACAACTGCATTAACCAAGTACCGTGCACATTTGCTACCTTGGAAAATCAAATGACTCGTTTATATAAACAGTCGCCCATAAAAGGTAATTTCACTTTACTGCTGTTGCTTTATCGTAACTCGAGTCAATATTAAATTTTTATTCCAAACACTCTTTTTTTTTTACCAATAACTTTTTTCACTGAACGCTCTACAATTTTTTAAACTTCGTTATTACACATTTTCAACGAACCACAAGTACAAAATACCATAACACCACCCCAACTTTCGTTCTCTTCAGATTTAATCGTCAAATTTAACGACACGATATCGTATACCATTTAATTAAGTTCGTGATAATATTACAACGCATCGATAACTATTAACAATCGTCGCAGAAAAAATTAAAAATAATCACAAGAGTAATGGTGATCCAAACGCCATCCGGAAGTTACGATACCGATACACCGCGTCGACGTTCTCCATGCCGGTGGTCCCCGAAGAATCTGCATCGCGTCCAATGACATTCCTCGAATCGCCACGAGACACGCTGGTCAGCATGAAGAATCGAGCAAGATCGATCAAGAACGACCTCGTGGTCGAAATGTGATTCACGATGGGTTCGCGCCGGCGACGCGTTGATTTACGGTGGCCGTTTGTTTAGAATTAATGGACAGGCCAACGGTGGTGCGATTTGCGAGCTGCGAACCCGTACGAGTACGTTTCCCGAGAATGATTGCACGCTTTCTAGAAATCTGCCTCCCGTGAATCGTAGAAGCTATCTCCGACCAGCTGCGCCTCTTTTATTCCAACGACCACCAATGCGAAGGAAGATGGTGGAGGTGGAAGCTTTCCGATTTTTTTTTAAGAGAAAATTTTTGATCTTTCGGCGATCAAAAATGTCGACATTTTTGTGGAAAAAGTTTTGATCTTTTAGCGATAAAAAATATCGAACATTTTATAAAAAAAAAATCTATGAAGATAACTTTGGTCTTTTTATAAAAAAAAAATTACGATCCTTTCATTCACACTTTCAAAAAGTGTGGATGTTCTTATAAAAAAAATTTCGATTCTTCTTTTTGTTACATTCGATGAAATATGGAAGAATAGGAAGAAATTATATTCGATGCAAATTTTAGCTGCATAACACAGAAGAAACGATTGGCGCGTCGTGTCGTAAACCACGGCTCGACTGTTCAAGGAACATTGATGAGTAAACGAGATGGTTTCCGGTAATTAAGTTGCTTAAATTGTTAATGGGAAATCCTGTGGATGTATCTGGACGCTTTAACCGGGACGAATGTATAAAAATTACGCCAACGGTTAGTACTCGCTCAGATCGGGGGGAAATGTCTAAGAACCGCTTTAGAAACGGTTTAGAAACAGTTTAGAAACAGTTTAGAAACGGTTTAGAAACGGTTCATCTTGTTTTTCTTTTTTTCCAACATGCATCGGATTAAATGGAAATATATGGAATAAAATGAATTTGTCAGTGTTTGGAACGACTCGGACGGTATAAATAAAGCAGCGATTAGGGTGAATGTTAGTAAAAGCACTGTATCGAATACCGTAGTACGATTCTGAGAATCGTTGAAAAAGATTCATTTGTAACCTTGACACCGTGAAAACTGCACATGAGATACGAATGCAGGGGCACGTGAAATGATCGACGATTTTCCAGGTGCATTTGTATGCATCGCGCACTCTATCTAATTGCAATCGAGAATCGAAAATACGGTGAAAGTATTCGGAGTCGAATACCATTTACATCTTACGAAACTAGCGGCTCAACTTCTTGCAGCTATTAACACATCTCGATTAAAAATAAAAGGTCAAACTAAAAGCACAAAGAAAAAATCAAATTATCGAAAAACACGCTTAAATTTAATAAATACATTCTACCCAAATACCTAGATCATCGATCAACCATAAAAAATAATAAAAAAAAATACTTTCAATCTATGTATCAAAGTTTAACAAACAGAACTTCGTCTCACGGATGCGATCAATCTTCCAATTACCTTACACATGCTCCAACCCTCTCAGCAAAAGCAAAAACAAGCTCGCCACCGATTGCTCAATCAATTAGCTCCACAACCAGCAGCATCAACGCGCTCGTCGACTCTAAACGAGAAGAAGACGTCTCTCCGCTCGGATTCGCCTCAATTCCGTGGCAACTTAACGCTCGGCGGCCTAATGAGGCTCGTTTAACGAGACCCAGGCGGAACATCTCCCATGATCGACGTTATAAATAACAATTTAGCGACGAAGAGGCGCGGCAAAGCGACCAACGTCACTTTTAATTAGCATCCGTTGCGCAACGTTTCAATTAAATTCCTCTTTTCGCCGTTCCCGCGATATTTCTTCTTTCTCGCGTTTATAATTGACGTGTCGCAACGCGTTTATCGACGAGTAACAAAATTGAAGAGAATAGTAAATCAGCGTGCCGTTAACAAGAATGGAAAACGTTGGAATCGGGTACCAGCGAGAGATCAACGACCCCTCGTAACTCCTGTTCATACGTATACCTGTGTATTCCGTCAGCCAAGGAAGTTCCACGCGGCGTAACGATCATGTAACAGCCGATTATTTCGCGGGGCAGTCGAGCAAGGACCGACGAATTAATTGTTACGCGAGTACGGGCGACTACGTGTTCCGTTCTCCAGGGGATCCGCGTAACATTGTTGTCCGAGCGTCGAATGTTGTAATTTCTTGGTTACGAAAGTCTGTTTCTTCTTTTAGAAAAAAAAAAAAAAGGCATTGAATGACCTGTTGTGCAAATAACACGATCGGATAACGGTAAATTTATGTTTGTTTTATTTTTCTTCGGTTATTTAACGTTACAACCATCGACTATTAAAGTTGTTATTGCCGTAATAATTTATTTCTACACAGCCTTGTTTATGCTTTTTAATAGATAAAAGTTTCACTTTCAATAGAGTAATAAAAATACTCGTAAAAAATGGAAAACTGGTCACGTTTTCGAAATCGAGGGCGAACAGATCGAAACTGAATTTTAAGCAGGAGACAGGGTATGCATTTTTCTATCGCTACGTCGAATTTCAAGCAGAAAAGGGAACGAAGTTGTTTTTTTTTCCCTCGCGGTAGAATTTTAAACACGCCTCTGTGTATAATTGAAAGTTGATGGAAATTGCGGTTGGAACCTCGGAAAATTTTCGCGCGAACGAAATTACACTTGGACGCATAACTTCATTACAGTCGCTACTTCGCCGCAACGACGAATACGGGCCTAACTATTAGCTTCGAGACGCGATTGAAACGATAAATTTCGATGTGCTCTGAATTACACGTTGTATATTTTTTTTTCCTTTTTTTTCGTTTACGGAAACGATCAAACACACACGTACGTAAAAACGCACACTTTTCGCTTTCTCTCGAACCGCAAGGAAACTTCTCGCGTGCAACTTCGTGTCGTTGGTTTAATTCAAACGAGTCTCACCAGCCCGTTCTAAGCATCGTGTCCCTTGACAATTGTCATCGATCAAAAGTGAAAATACAAACGTGTGCATGCATATTAATTCCACGGTGCCGTGGGCACGACAAAAAGCAATGTATTAAATAAAGTGATCATTCCCGGATCCCGAAAAACTGTTACGTACATAAAACGTGAAAGAATGAATGTTCGGGCTGACGTCTGAACTTTGACCGATTTCATTGATCGCTGTTCAAAGTGAAACGATTCTAACCCTTTTTTTAAAATATTACACTTAAACTGTACAATTAATTTTAACGGCTAATACATTTGATACAAAAAAAAAAATCTACCGTGAAACAGAGGCGACGTATTGTCCGGTCAAGAAGGACGGAAATTCCGTAGGATTTTCTCCGCCTAAGTGGAACAGTCCGACTTTTATCGATCTGATTCAAATCCGTCCACGAAGACCGCCACGAGGAAGGCGCGCGAGTTTTTATTCTTTAAAGAAGAACCAGGAACGCCTCGCAAGACTTTCACGCCACGATTCGGCCCACCGATTTACCGTTTCCCAGTTTTCTCCTGATTCCAAATTATAAAAGAATCAATGATCTATCTTTAAGGAGAAACGAAGAATCACATGAAAGGAAGAACCGCAACAAGTATACCGGGACACGATCGTAAGTATTCGCAATGAACAATCAACGCGAGCCAAGGTGGCCGTTATAACACGCTGGCTTCGTAGCAGATTTTATCTGGCTAGACCAAAAAAAGGCATGACCCATGAAATTTCAAGTACGACCTCGTGTGCGCCAGTCACGAGAACGGTTACGCGCCGTGCGAATTCCACCAATGCGTCAGAAATTCGAAACAATTACACTTTTTCTTAAAAAAAAAAAAATTCTTAAAAAAGAAACATCCTAAGGAACACTTTAATCAACCATCGAAACTATCTTCTACGAACGATCCATCAGAACTCGGCATAGAACCTCTAAAAGTGTTCATCAACAAACAATCGCATACTTATATACTCCGATTCATCCAAAAGCTCCACAAAGTACCAAAGTTCCACCTTGGTCTCCGATTAACTCCAAACACTTTCCATCAACTCCCACTTAATCGACGCTCACAAGATTCCACCTTACTTACACCCCAACCGCTCGAAACAACTTCGAACATTTACAAACCCTCTTACATTCCACTTGATCGACGATAACGTTCACAATGATCCAACTCGATCGTCAAACCAGCTTCAGCAAAGTCACCCGAACCAAACCAGGTCCGATGAAGGTGTATCGCGAGCAAAGACGTGTCTTACCTGGCTACCAGGTGGACAGCGAAGCGGAGTCGCCGGGCAGGGTGCATTTACGAGGGTGTAAGCCTCAAGGAAGCGTCGGTAGTCGGCATCGACGTGCCGCGGCGTCGATCCGCGTCTTCGCGTGAGCACGAACGCGTCTTTACTGCCGTGGGGTTGGCCGGCTCGACTGTTCGTCGAGAAAGCGAGGGTACAAACTGGTCACTCGGGAGGCGCTGGCGCGATGACCAGGCGTTGGAGAAACGTGGCCTGTTATCAGGCGATTCGGACATCCAGAATTTAGTTGGTAGGTATCACGATGAGAGCTGAGCTGATTGTGTATCGAAAAGTGCGTCTTGAGGTGGAGGTTCTTGAATTTTATTGTACAATAAAACTTCATTTATTCGAACTTATCGGGGTCCGAGACAGTTTGGATAACTGGATGGTTGGTACGATAAGAGCTTGCTGATTTTCTCTGCTATTAATCATTTCTCATTTAGGTAATTAGGGTTCATAGTTGTCTAACTGGATTTCGTAACGTAAGCAAAATTATACGAGTTCGTATGATCGGAGTAACGATCAATTAAATGAAATTCAGATCCAATAAATGGAGTTCTACTGTACTCGGTTTGAGAATAAGGTTTGTTGCTGTATTTGTTAATATAGTAGACAGTGTACAGTTGTGTTTATTTGAACAGTTTAAATTAATGGTAGGTAGTCTGGAGATGTTGAAGTAATTTTAGATTCATGCTCTTTATTGTAGAGTCGTGTATTCTTTAGAGTACGTGTTTTCCTTATAGTAGTAACTTCTCGGATAAACATTTAGATGTATCTTAATACTACATAGGAGTCTTCCATCTTGAATCCAAAGTTTGTCGTTTCATTTATTCCTCGTGTATTTTAAATTGTATATCCGGAGATAGAATTCAATGAAAGTGATAAAAAAAAGAAACAGGATCGTTCCTAATTCTCTTACATAATATCGATCGTCGAACAAAGTGTAGCCGCTTGTCCATCCACGCACCAAATCGGGTACAGCGCGAAAAGTACAAAAGTGTACAACACTTAACGGATAATCGGGTATATCGGTCGGATACGCGTTATACAGTGTTCTATAACACGGCGAGGCAGGCGAGGCCGTTCATTCATCCATTTGGTCGAGCTAGGTCTGTTGGATCCAAATTATTGGAACATTAGCTTGATTGAAGCGAGTTGGGCTCGGCCCGATCGTAGGATCGATTTTATGCATGTGTTTTCTGCGGCGTTTCAAACTTGCGGGTTTGAACTATTGCTTCAAATTAACGCCGATAAAATTTACGTCAAAGTTTGATTTATCGAATCCATCCAAAACGGAAACGTCGAGATTTATCGATTCGACTGGTGACACGGAAAATAAATCAGACCTCGATAAGAAATTAATTTTTAATTTCAAAATTCAATTCGAATAAACCTTAAGATTTTTACGTTCGACGATTTCTCTGGATCCAAAGACGATTTTTCATAGATAAAATCGATGAATCTCCTTTTAAACACATTTTATTCGATCGTATATGTACAGTTTACATAATCATCGTCGCCACATTACATATGGTACATCCGACTTCGAGTTAAATGAGTAATTGTTTACTACGGGACATAATTCCGTGCGAAATCCAAAGCGATCAATTCGTTTCAACGAAACCACAGTCTGAGATCGATGCGTCGATCGTTGGCGCCAAATTCAGAGATCGTGCTTGGTCTTTCCACAAAAATCCTCTTCTTTTTACCGGTATTTTTCTTTATCAAAGTCTAAAGAATGTAACGAGGTAGTTGATCAATTTGAAGTTATCCCATTCTTCTTCCAACCGTTTTGCTATCGACACACGTGTCTCGCGATGTTGTGTGTCATCCGCAAAATGAGTCGAGGCGAAACACACGCGCTCGTGCGAGCTAAAACCGCAAAGAACGGTGCAATCTTGAACTGGCGAATCGATAAAGCTCGGTGAAACTCTGCTTTTTGGCCAACTCTTGCATGAAAACGTGCCGCGAAACTTTTGATTTCTTTTTTTTTTTACGATGTTTTATTTACCGGTGACTGTTCGCGAAAGTAGATAAATAAGCAAGAAATTAAAAAAAAAAAATTCCTTTTACTGCTTTCTTGAGTATTATAAATTTAGAAATTCCTGAAGCAGTTATTTTTTTTCTTTTTTAATACTCCGTGCAATAATTTGCATTTACCAATTATTCTCGTAAACACTACCTCGAGTAGATGTAGTTTTGCCCGAGGAAAATTAAAATCAACGAAAATATACTTAAGGACGTGTTCTCAATCGATATTTTTCATTGCTCTTTGTATATTCAGAACTCGAGCACCGATATACCGGTGACTCATGCGCCCTCCTTAATTAATGGTCATTAACTCAAAACGCGTTGCACTTGACGAGTCACGATAAAAATCAATCGGCTTTGGAAAAACGCGCGGAGTTTCGTTAGAATTTCATCGCTTCTGGACTTTCTGCATAGGTGAACAGCCTAAAAATACGCAATCTTCTCGGCGTTTGCCTTGAACGCGAAGGATTTACTTTTCTTCTTTGCTGCATGCGTATGTGTGTATAATACGTATTTACATTTGCGCGTAAGTTTGCAACATTAACGTGCTTATCATGACACGATGGTTACTCTTAATTAATTTTCATTAAATGTACATCTTCGATCCTTGCGTTATTCCACGTAGATTTCTATTTTTTTTTTTTTTCTTTTTTTTTCGCAGAACACTCTGTTGTGTAAATCGAAAAAATGGGGAGGAATATTGTTCTGTAATTGCTCGTAATATTCACGTGTACCGTGAAACGTCGCACTGTCTTATTTTGGTAAAACGTGTGAACCACAAGATCAGTAATTTTACTCGACCCTTTCGCTGGGAAAAATCATTAAGATGTACAATTGTTAGTGATCGCTAAATGTCTCTTCGTAAAGCCACTGTCGATTAGAATTTTCTTTTTATTATTTTTCATTTTTTTTTTTTTTTTTTTTTGAAGTTATATCTGCAATACTGATCAACTTATTATTATTCGTAATAATTTATGAAAGTACAGTATAGGGAATAATTTCGAAGTAATTCTTTTTATTGGCATAGTAGAACACTAAAATACTCGTAGAATGAGTCAAAGGTTACATCTTTCCTGTCCTCATCTGTTTGTCTATTTTTTTTTCTTTTTATTCTTTTTTTTTTTTTTTTTTTTTGAAGTTATATCTGCAATACTGATCAACTTATTATTATTCGTAATAATTTATGAAAGTACAGTATAGGGAATAATTTCGAAGTAATTCTTTTTATTGGCATAGAAGAACACTAAAATACTCGTAGAATGAGTCAAAGGTTACATCTTTCCTGTCCTCATCTGTTGGACTATTTTTTTTTCTTTTTATTCTTTTCTTTTTTTTTTTTTTTTAAGGGATCGATTGTAATTCAATCGAAGTAGAGCTTGAATCAACATCAAAATCAGATAACGATCCATTCCGATCATTTTACTTGAATTACATGCCTGTAGTGTTATAGTATTCTTTTTCTTCCCGTTAGAATTTTAGGCATTCTTTGAAATAAACGTGTAACAGAACATGCAAAAAAAAAAGAAGAAGAAGAGTAGATAATTGTACTATGACACATCAATTTAAGTAATACATTAAATAAGTACTAAACGTATTAATTTCTCAACTTTGGTACCGTGATTACTCTTTAACACAGGCGATAATGGTTGCGCGAAACAAATCTTTATTATACGAACATGTACCTTGTAATTTTTATAAATCCGTTCCGCGTGAACGCGTACAACGAAGTTCGTAAAACACATCTCACGAATACATCTTATAATAATTAGATCAATCATAATATTGTCGTTACTATATTCTGGCATACTTGCACGAGTACACAACGAAAATATATTAATATTATTCTATCGTCTACAGTCTTCTACGACGATCATTAAATAGAACTTCGAGGTTTACGCGTTAACGCTATCGAATACTATCGTCGTCTTGGTTTTTTCTTTTTTTTTTTTTCGTATCAAATGAATTTTAAAAGACTTCATCTTACAACACAAAATATTCGCGTTACGTGACTCTAGTCATTGGAAGTAGCACGCACTAATGCACTGTACTATGAACATAGTGTTCCGACATTTTGACAACAAATTTTTGTTAAATATTGTCTCGTTTCAATAGACGTGAACGCAATTCGTCCTATAATATTTAATCGCAGTAACAAGAATAAAAGTTTAGTCATCTAATTTAGTCGGGCTATGTTTCCGATCTAGATTGATCTATACAAAACTGTAGAGAATCAAAAGAAGAGGAGAAAGAAAAGAAAGAAATGAAGTGACAGTGTCTGTTGCATTCTTCGTAAAGCATTTCGATATCGTTTACATACGGAAAGAATTTAACAAAGGACTAATTGATCTCTAACTAGTTCGAATTAAATTACACACATTAACTACAAAAGAATTGACTAATTTAATCGCTAAATAATCGTGTACCCAGCAATGTTGGATGATTGCCGTGAAACTGAATTCTCGCCAGGCAAAAATGTTGCGATATTACTGTTAACTATACAAATTAAATAAATATAACTATATCTGCAGTGGTGTATAGAATGTTTTCCTCTAAGCTACTGATCTTGGTACAGCCTTAGTTTCACGTAGTTACAAAAAATAATGCTCTGTTATCTTTAAAGGAACTCCCTGCTGAAATAGTAATTTTTCTTCTTTTTTTTCCTTTTCTAATATTTGCTGGAATACTTTACACTTTTGATCCCATCTTATCGTGGCTCCTTTGAAACCTCTTATGATCTTTCCTATATTTCTCGATCGTTAAATCTGCCTTATCCGTGTTCGACAAGCTTAACGTGACAGGATCTAAGCTCGCTGCAAGTTTTAAATAAGTTTCTTCCATTTCTTTAGTGATCTTGACTTCGTAATCAATATCCACGGTGTCTGGTTTTTTCGAAGTTTTAGGCAAAACTTTCTCCTCTTCGATCGGAACATCGAATGATATCAAATCTTTATCTTTTTCCGAATCAATGTTATTTACATCCAATGAAAAATTATTTACATCATTTTTTGCGTTACCTTCCCCCAATTCTTGACCATAGATCGTCATATTTTTACATTTATTTTCTGGAGTATTCTTATACAATTCTCGATTGTTGTCGATCGACTTGGACTTTTTCTGTGAATCGTTTAAATACATTAACGAAGGACTTTTGTCCATTATGTTTTCATTAGGCTTTAATCCCGTGTAATTCGATTCAGAATTATCCATGTTAACAGAGGACTGAACCCATTCGGCAACTCTTTGCAATTGATTATTGTCATGCAACAACATCGGAGAACATTCTTCGCTACTGGTTGAAATTGATCTTTCAGATTCGGATCGAGTCAATTTTTTCGAGTGAACTAAAGCAGTATTTGGTTTATTATTTCCACTAGTGTATAATACAGTTTTATAATGTCCAGCATTATCTAAAAGAATATTTTTCGATCCAGGTGTGACTCTAACGAGACAGTTCCTTGGACCAATTATTCTGTTTTGACCGTTAGGTTTCGAGTTACCAGTATTATGCAAACGCATTCCAGTTGATTGAACAACGTCACTAGAACTACTGGAAGGATCGGAAGTTGAAATTACTATACTATCGCTACTAAAACTTGGACTAGTGGCCACTTCCATTTGCCCAGAATCATTTTGGTGCGTAACACTGTCAATGTTCTTGACTTCGATCAAAGTTAATTGCGCCGGATGCTGGGTATCTTGGGCTGATCTATCGTTCTTCCAGACCCTATCGTTAATAATATCAATCTCAATATCGCTGTTAACTTTGTCTTTACTTTCTTTCGTGTTAGTCTGCGACTTCAATTTCGTCCATTCATTTTTCCACAATCTATCGTTAATAATATCAATGTGACTCTGTTCTTTTCCAGCGAAATAATTGTTAGAATTTTCAGGAATTATCTGACTACAATTGGAGGTATTTTTTTCCACTTTGTTCCAAGAATTTGAATTGAATTTACCATCGACTTGTAATTCGGATTTTTTAATTAGCTTCGTTTGTTTTCCTTTATCAGAATTTATTTTACTATTAACACACGTATCGCTAATCTTTTTAGCTATTGCCTGTTTAGTCGTGTTTTCGCTCTGATTTTGAAATATACTTTGAAGTTGTGATTCGTTACGACGGATTGAATTTTTTTTATTAAAATTAGCTTTCGCGTTAACATTTACACGACCATCCTCTTTTAAACTGTCTATAATTTTAACATTTCTACTTACAAATTTGTCTCTCGTGCATAGCTGTTGATGGTTACTAATCATTGTACAGTTATTCTGATATTGTACTTTACTATTAATATTTTCGTTCACTTCATGGTAAACCACGTGTACCAAAGAGTTTTGACTTTCTTTACTTTGGCAAGATTTGTCAGTATTTTTCAAGCTATCAGAATGCTTCTCTAAATTCTGTGCATATTTCATTGTACATTCGTTACAAGAAAACACATCTGGCACGTTAGTCTGAGTTTCCGCATCGATCATTAAAATACTTCTGTGACAAGTACACGTATCGCAATGCTTGCCGAATACTCTTTCTTTTTCTCGATCTTCTAAAACTTTCGCCATTATTGCAGCTGAAACAATGTCGACCGGTGGCTTGGATTCATCCGTGTCATCATCGCTATCTTTTTCAAGCGCAGGCTTAGTTACATTGTACACCATTGCTGTTGGAGGAAATGTTGAAATTGGTACCGTAATACTTTTTACATCGGGTGGTGTAGCATCATTGGAACGTTTCTTTTGTGCAATATATGTCCTAACTTTGGCTTGTACCTCGGTAGGTAACTGAAACAAATAATTACTGTACTCTCAAATATTTTGCTCATACCGTGAGCACTATTTCATATTTAAATAAACGTAAGAACTTACAGAATCATATTTTTGTCCAACAAAATTAGAAGGTTTACACTGAAGAAGTTGTATTGCCAAGTTTACGTCGTTTCTATATTTTTCCTGTAACAAGAAAGAAAGAAAAAATATGTTAGCGAACGATGTATTTATTATTCAATCCAAAACAATTATCGTAACTTTATATTTGAAACGTACGTTATCTTGAGTTAAACGATGTATAGTATAGTTCGCATCGGCTAGTCTATGGGATAATGTTGCGATATCCTTAGTAAATGCACTTTTCTCTGTTTCACATTTATCTACAATTCTCAATAATTTATCCTCAAGATTTTGATTTACTTTTTGAACACGTTTATGAGCCTCGTGTAATCTTGAATACTTTTCTTCCCAAATTAAAAGTTCCTCCTTCATGGAGGCCAACTCTCCGTTTGGAAACTTATCAGCTTCGTTCAGAAACTGTGTCTCCATTGTTACAATGTGATTATCCCTTTCCATCAAACGTTGACGTAAATCTTCTATTTCTACATGCAGATGCATGTCTCCGTGTTGCTCATCATTTTGATTGCAGCTTACACACTTGCAGCCACATTCCTGTAATATGCAATCGTAACAAATAATTTTCACATATGGTAGCCTACGGTATTACTGCGTTAAACAGATCAAAGGTCAATCGAATACAACAGAGACTTAGTTTTTTTTTTTCATTTTTTCTCATGTATTCATTTTAATAATTACTACTTGGTTAATTAAAATATTTCTGATTTTTTTTCTTTTTTTAAATATCCGATTTTTTTTTCGTTCTATAGACATCAATTCTCAGTTCGGCGTAATACTAAATTATTATTAACGCACATACCTTACATTTTTCAGCCATCGTGCAATACACAAATTATATTAAATACAGTGAAAAAATATTTATGAATAGCGAGACTTCGAAATTGGAGCCTCATAACCCTGTTGTTCGATTCGAATTGAAATATGGATACTTTGCACACGTTTCAACGCAATTTATTTTCTCATAACATCGTCGACTACTACAGCGATCTATGCGATAAAGGTTGTTTTTATGAAATTATTAATGTTTAAAGAAATATTGCTGGGATAAACTTCGAAATGACAGATTGTAAAGTTCTCTGTCGTCTGCCATACATTTAGCTTCTCAAAGTAACTCGATCGTCAACGTTAAGGTTGAGTTGCGAATGTTTTTAACAATATTCGTAGCCATGCCACATTACTTTCACAATTTCTTGTGACATGTTACAAGTTTACTGCAAGAAAAAGAAACAATTACCAAATGAAAACGAAAACTTGAAAATAAATTTCCAATAATGAAAATCGTACTTAATACAATACTTAACGAGAACCAATAGAACGACTTAGGAAAACGGTCACATTTCTCATTGGGTATCAATAGATAGCCATGTTGTCAATCGAATATACGCGGAAAAACAATGGAAATCAATGCAGCTTTTGAAACTTACTAAATATTGCGTACCTTTTCATTTATCGTAGGAGTCTAAAGCATACAACAGAAAACGACTAATGAAGAATATTACAGAAAAAAAAAAAAAAAAAAAATGAAAGAATTTTATTTGCAGGGATATTTATTAAGTATCTGTCTTGTACATAGTGCTTGTAATAATAATATTATTAATGATATTAATGTAACAATAATTACTTCGCAATACGTATTTCATATAATACTTGCAAAAATTGTTGAGTTTACAAAATTTTGTTTCGTTTATATATATATAAATGAACATTCCATAGTATAAATTTGAACTAAAAGTAAATCGCATGTTAATATAAATTATAAAAAAAATATCGCGTAGTCACATTTTATTTATCGAAAACGTCGTGTATAGAAATGAAAGGATAATAATTAATTTGCAATTAATAATATGGTTTTATTACGATTTTTTCTTTTCTTTTTAGTACAGATATGAATCTTCCTACTGTTTTAAAATTTGATTCGTAGTTATATTATTAGTAGTTCCATAAATTTTGATTATAATACTAAAAATAAAAAGGTTGTACAATTAATGATTTATAAGTATTTTGCTTGAATGTGTAATATAGCTTTTATTAGATAACACGAAACAAAGTATTGAACAGAGATATATATTTGAAGTTATGAAAAAATGCGAAGATCAGTATGGTTGTAGAACAGGATTATAGTTATCATTGCATAATTATGCAAGAAGTATTCTTATAACATATGACACAGCAGTGGTAGAATATATGTATGTTTATATAGTGCCTTACCCTACAATCGAAATGATCCAAACATTAAAGCTTAATATCAAATCTGTTTTCTTTTTTTTTCTTTTTTTTTTTTTTTGGATACATTGTTTTTACACCATTGTAAAATACAGTCTTAGTCGATAAGAGAATGTACAATAATGAAATATTAAAATTTTTTTCCCCTACAAATCGATTATACAAAAAAACGGTACTTTTAAATCGGAAATTGAAATCTTAGATGTATTTCTTTAAAATTTTGTTAATTTTTTTTTTTTTTTTTTTTTTTGGATACATTGTTTTTACACCATTGTAAAATACAGTCTTAGTCGATAAGAGAATGTACAATAATGAAATATTAAAATTTTTTTCCCCTACATATCGATTATACAAAAAAACGGGACTTTTAAATCGGAAATTGAAATCTTAGATGTATTTCTTTAAAATTGTGTAAAGCTTTCTTTTTTTTTTTTTTTTTTTTAAACGATCTAAGAGACTTTAATTTTCGTATGCCAAAGCACTATGTTCATTTGTAAATATTAATGTCTAGATATCATGTACTTAAGAAGTTATAGATATAAAAGAATTTCTTTATATAAAAGGGAATATATTTATTTGCCCAAAATGTATGTAGTTTTTTTTTTTTGTTTTTTTTTTCTTGTCAAGAATGCAAATGTACATTAATACTACGTGTTTTATCACATGTTCTTTGAATATAGATTTCTTATAAAAAAATTGTTTCCGAACATTTTCTATTATTTGAAAATGTTTTTGTATGGAACATAAAGTGGTTTTTTTTTTTTTTGGTTTTTTTTTTTTTTGGTTTTTTTTTTTTTGTTTTTTTTTCTTGTCAAGAATGCAAATGTACATTAATACTACGTGTTTTATCACATGTTCTTTGAATATAGATTTCTTATAAAAAAATTGTTTCCGAACATTTTCTATTATTTGAAAATGTTTTTGTATGGAACATAAAGTGGTTTTTTTTTTTGGTATTTTTTTTTACACATGAACACAATTAAAAAGTTTGGAACATTTCAAATGTTGAGCATCATATATATTAATAAAAGAATATGTCCGAATGCAACATTGCTTAACTCTACATATACATTATAATATCTATATTCATATAGAATTTCAATATCTTTCATAACAACAAAATGACTCTTTCTGAATAAGTTTCAACAAATTGAACACAAAAGTCACCTACAATAGAGCAAATTTCATGCATATATTAAACAATGCTAAATGTGAAACATGAAAGTTGCAAAATTTATACTATATATTTGATTAAAATTTTCTCTAATACAGTCTGTTCAATAATATTTATATTGTATCTGAATATACCTTTAGAAATTCATCTAAGGACACTAAGTGCATCTAGCGATAATACTCCAATTTGTGTCATCAACTAGATTTGTATTATGTAACAGATGTACGTAACACCTATACTATTCAATTTTTATTTTTCACACCGCTATCAATTTTTTTTAAATATTAACGTAAAGTTTTTTAAATGGTTCAACCATATACATTACGAATGATCCAATAAAATATAATCCGTTTTACATAATTTTTATAAGATGTATACGTTACGTGCCAATTAATTAACAATATACTTGCCCAAACGTAATTCTTAAAAGTAACTCTCACGTTAAAATCGCATACATAAAGTGATAGTTACCTTTACGAATAACTTTATGTTACAACATAAATTAAAAGATATTGCACATTTTGGGCGCTAATAATATTAAAACGTTGGCGCATGTGTGAAAGGTTCAAAAACCAAACAATGTAAAGCGTTTTAATTATTCAGATTAAAGAACACAATTTTTGTTAGGTGTTTTGTTAAATATGATATATACATTTACACAAATATATTTGAACAATAATTATAGGTAAATAATAATATGTGAAAATACTAAAGAAATTAACTATTGCAATACTTAAAATACTGTATGAAGTGGCGACTGAAAGACTAACTTATTTTACTTGGTTTTTGAGTCCTTCATACATAGGTAAATCCCGAATCAAAATCCGACGTGTATTTATGTTGTTAACAAAGCAAGAAAAAATACTTTAAGTAGGTATAAATTACTATGGTGTTATAAATTGTCTACAATATACAAGATTGAATGTACACAACATTAGCATTAGTATGATAGAATTAAAGTTTCAACTGCAATAAGATATAGATCTACCAACATCAATGATGTATATTCTTAAGTGCTAAGTTTTATTAGTTTTACTTAAAAATTGTAAGCTCAATTTATCTCCATGTTGAGCATAATTAAAATAAAAATTAATTTTTGTAAGTGTATGTTAATTATGAAATTCATGCACTTGTTAATAATCTTCTAACATAAACGATTATTAATACAATCTCTACTGGAGGCAGTATGTTTACATAACAGGTATGGTGTGCTTTTTGAAGCAAAAATATTCTAAATTTCTTTTCACCACAAACCTGTGAAATCAAAGAAGATATCGTTCTTCTATTCGTTAACGCAATATAATATACATATACAGTAAAAGATAAAGTTGTTGATTTGAACTTGTCAAACATTATTCTCAAATCAGTATTACTAGAATTTCAAAGCTTGCATGGTTTGTCAATATTGTTATAGGGCACTACTAACAAGTTGGCAGATTATATCTCTAAATTCGCTATCATTCCGCGCTATAACAACACTGAAAAATGAAACGACCTTTGAAACTCCAGTCATTGCGAATACACTAGATATATATATACACATTAAAGAAAAAGTTCTTCGAAACTCTTTCTTTCTATTACATGACAGAATTTGATACAAGAAATATTTATTCAATGAACTGAGATCGCCTGTATAAGGCATTAAAATTTATTACATACAATTTAATGAGGAATTGTATCCAATTTTGGAAACCCGCTTAAAATCAATACTGCTCCCTCTTGAAATACCTACGATCTATCTTTTACTAAATCCTTTTTTCGACGATTAATCAGAAAAAGTGTCACAAGTGATATGACATTTATCTTTTTGTCTTACACATCAATGACTTAATTCACTCTAATTAAATTCTTTCTAATCTAATATTTTACAAGCAACCTTGCATCCGGAATTAAACATCTATCATCCAATTAATTATTTATATATAACATGTAATAATGCAACATTTCTCGTCATAAAAAATCGTAAGCCTTAGTCGTAATTCGAAGAAGGTCATTTGTAATTACAGAATGGATAATTTTCGTCACTGAAATGTTAACAGATCTGTTCCTAATCTAAAGACATTCAAATTCGATCTTTCAAGAATACAATGCAAATAAAAATAATAATAATGATGATAATAATAATAATAATAATAATAATGATAATAATAATGATAATAATAATAATAATAGTAATAATATTTTTTCAGTATTATTATAAATGTCATGTATTTTTACATTGAAATATGAAATTTTTAAATGAACAAAATAATTTTGTAATTTCTATTATAGAAAGGAACAGATTTCTTAACTACTTTCGTAAGGAGGGATTGTTTATACTTTAAGAGCAGCTTTAGGAGACCAATGATGGAAACGGGCGGGTCCTGTAGGGTAGGATGGTGGATGAATCCACTTATTTCCTCTATGACCCATAAAAGGAGGTGGAGATGGACCACTCAAAAAGTGAGGAGGCATAATATTATACCATGGTTGACTTATTGGATGAGGACCATAGCCCATACTGAAGGAGTGACCAAACCAGGATCGATTTCTATTAAGATGTAGCCTTGGGCTATTCAAGTTGCGTTTCCTACCTGTACCATTATTGCTATGCTGTTGATTTTGATTAGCAGAGCTTAGCGGTTTTGATTTTTGTTGCTGATCTGTATTAGCGGTCAAAGGGGATTTCTGCAAGAAATAATAAATCATTAGTTTTTCCGATTATAGTATTACTTTTTTAATATTAAAAATTATTTTTATACAAATATACGTATAATGAAAAATATATATTAACCTGTATCTTAATCGGCCCCTCGGATTGTTTATTTTCTTTTTCTAAACCATCATTGCTTCCTTGAAAGATTGGTACAGTATTTTCCTTATCGTCAAACGATGCCAATGTACAGTACGATCCTTTGCTCTCTCCAAATCGGCAGCAGACTTCGTTAGGATCGACCCAAAGTGTTAATTCTACCGGCAATGATAGGTCTTCGTACTTTACTCCAGCAGCGTTGGCAGCACTCTCTAATGTTGCATCCCTCCGATTGTGACCATTTACACGAATGCAACGATACCCTTGACCCTTAAATGGCTTGTCAGGAAACCAATGATTTTTAAAACGTTCCGTCAACAATTCCACCAAACGTCGTTTAAAACACTCCAATTGATCGGGACTAAATTTTTCGTTTTTTTCTATCAGCTGTACTAAGAATAGTACCGCTGCAGTAATTTCGTTGCGCATGTTGCCTTTGTCGTATACCAAGTTTATAAGTTCCAAATGAAATCTTCCTTTGATGCTGTGATACAATATTCTTGAAAACTAAAGTACCATTTGTCGAAGCTGATATGGAGCACATAGAGCCCTTCTGCACCGCAACAATGCTCAAATCTTTTACGATCTATGGTGTTTTTCCTTTTTCGTTTTTTTTTTTTTTTTTTTTTATTCGAAGAACACCTTTCGCTATGCTACTTTACCCCTTCTTTGGTGTGCACAATTTATTCCAATCGTCTCTATTATTCTTATCTGAAATTATACGAGAAACATTATTATAATTAACAAATCATTAAAGAATTAATATTTCATAACTTATAATTACTAAAATTCTGTAAAAAAAATACATGTATTAACTAAAAAAAAAAATTGTTCCAACACAAACGGTATTAAATATCAGTTCAGATATGTATCTCTAAGAACCTTGTTTATTTGTTTCTTTAATGATGAAATTGTAGAAAATATTCAATAAGAAAATTTTAATTATATCGTGTATACACGACTTGTTGCATTGCATTATTCATATATATGCCGATACGTTGAACGATTGATTTCATTTCACAGTAGAAGTACACAACAATATGTTATGGGTATTAATTAGGTTATAAACCATAATAACTCAGGTTAGGAAAATCATTTAAAGAAACAAGATTGACCATTTACATCGCATTCGCGAGAATTAGTAATCAGAAACAAGGCAAACGGCACCATTCTAAGATATGTTAGATTTCAAAAAACGATTGCTTCGTAGTAATGAGCACAACGAATTATGCCAGCTCATTCTTGTCGTACCAGGTCGTGCCGTGAGCGATTGTTCCTGAAATACCACAACTCACAATCTTGCTGATTATTTATTTATCGTAATAATTCACTTTCGTCGCAACTATACTTTCGTTCGATATACTTAAAAATTTAATACTAATATTAAATTGACCTTACGAATCAGTGACGAAAATTCCGTGTTTCTGGTGAAACTACTACGTCTTCTCTCTCTTTAAATAAACGTACTCGACCCAACACGTGTTACGTTGCATCAATGTCCATGAAGTATGTAGAAAAATATAGATCCTCGACAGTTACTTTTATCTGTAGTTATCAGAGAAGCGAAAGCAATTGATTACAAAGTAATGTTTCGAGATATCAATACAACATTTTACAATTTTTATTTTGCAAAATGGTATATGATATTTCGAATGATAAAATGTTATAGAAAAATATGTTTCCGCTTTATTAATTCGTGTACAGATTTTTTGAACGATTGATTTCGATTTTTTATTTTTTTACGCGAAAATAAAATAGCTGAAAAAAAATGTCTGAAAGCATTAAATTTTTACAATCAGCATTAAACACAGATAATGTAACAAGTACGTGCTAAAAAAATATTAATCGAAATTGAAAAAAACTGTGAAACATTCTTAAATCTATCAAAATTCAACTTATTGCTTACTTCTCACCCTGCTAGTATTATGATGAAAATAATTTATAGTGCCCTCATGCACAGATCGTACAAGCGTGTGCGGTAAACGTTTAAAAAAGTTTATTCTTTAGCTATGTTTACGATACGTAATTAATTTTCATATTGAACCAAACATAATTGAATTGTTTGAAAATGATTAATACGAACAGAAGTTTTCCAAACATTTTAATAACAGGTAAATTTAATAATTACTATTATTTCGGAATAGATTAATGTAAAGTTAATCGTTTTCAAATTCGCGTATTTAAGAGTAAAATTATTTATAATAAAATAAATTCTTTAATCGTAGGCACACCTGGAGTAGGAAAAAGTTTAATGTCTCGAATTTTATCTGAAAAAACTGGGTTAACCTGGATCGATGTTAGCAAGTTTGCTATAGAAAAGGAATGTTTAAAAGAATACGATGAAGTGTATCAGTGCCCTATTTTAGACGAAGATAAGGTAATTTATCAAATAAAATTTTAATTAAGTTTTCATTAATCCATGAGCAATGTATTTTTTTTTTTTTTTTCTATCGCAGCTATTGGATAAAATGGAAGTCCTTATGCGCGAAGGTGGACAAATTGTTGATTATCACGGAGCTGATTTCTTCCCAGAAAGATGGTTCGATATTGTTTTTGTGTTAAGAACAGACAACACTATTTTATACGATCGTTTAAGGGACAGAGGCTATACGGGAAAAAAATTAGAAGACAACATAGACTGTGAAATATTTCAAACGATTCTTGAAGAGGCAAAATCGGCGTACAGAGAAGAAATAGTTCACGAATTAACAAGTAACAGCTTAAATCAAGTGACAGAAAATGTAAATAGAATATGTCAATGGTTTGAACAATGGAAAATAGATAATCAACAAGAATAATTTAATTTTTACGAGTCTTATTTTTTTCTTTTTTTTTTTTTACACGATCATGTCTCTGTTTTATATATAAATTGCTTAAAAATATTATGAAAATGTTTTTAAGATAAAATGTTTCAATCAATTTGTAAATAATAAATATATTACAACATATTTTTTCCGTTAACATACATTTGTACATAGAAATTAATGTATATATTACATTATAAATATTTTATACGCTACTAAAAAAATTGTTTATTCTATTATACCTAAATCGTGTTTTAACTTTTTTAATCTATTATTTATACTATCGTAATATTTCATTCGTATAAGAAGAAATTCTGCTTTCTTGATATCTTTTTGCTTAAATGCGTCTGCTAATTCCCTGTATGAAAAAAAAAAGTATCAGTTAACAACAAAACGATGCATTAATTTTTCTAATAAAAGGAATATTACATCGTTAAACCATTTAACACAGCTTCACTCTCTTGAACCAACTTCTTTATTTTTTGTTCGTCATTTTCAGCATCCTCTATTTCTTCATTCTTTTCCATAACTTCCATTAAAAATTCTGCATTCACGCTATCTGTTTGCTCTGATATTGTTATGTTATTTAATTTCAGCATATATAATCCTCTTTTTAGTGGATGCGATAGTGTATCGTAAGCTTTATTTACCAACGACGATAAAGTCTCGGAAAGCTCTTTTTCTTTCTATCGAAACAAAGAGAAATACTTCAATAAGCTTACCAATAATTTTATTACAAATAATCATACTCACTTCAGATTTGGTACTAAATTTATCAGGATGTAATAACTTTTGAAGATCCTTGTACTTTTTTTTAATCTCCCCGATGGTAACATCGTAACTTTTTGGAATGCCCATTATATCGAAATAAGTTAAATTTTCGGGCGGTTCTTGTAAAACTTTGCACTTGGAGCAAAATAAATCAGATTTGTACATAAAATTGCAATTCCAACATTTTAACGGACTGTCGCTCGAATACCGTGATGTGTTTATTAAAATTAACGAAGGGATACGATTATTGTCCACGTAATTCGAATGTAGATTTTCTTGTCGTATAAAATTTAAATACAAAACGTTGTACCTCTTCGTGAGATTAGAAAGTATTCTTCTTAGGTACATATTCTCGGTAAGAGGTTATCATAACCTTCTTATTCGTAAACTTTAGAATAAGCGCTTAAAGTGGGCTTGTGATTTTTAAGTAAGGATAAAAATTAATATAGATCAATGTTTGTTGTACATATGAACTATTAATAATTTGATGCTAAATCAGTGTGATCTATTTAATAGATCGAGTAATATTAATATTAAAATATATAGTTTATGGTTTTAATTGTTTTCAGCAAGAAAGCTCGGTGTTTCAAACAGAATTTTATGTATTTATTTGAAATAAAAATATCACGCAAACATGCCGACTTATGAAATGCCTTTATTGATACAACTAGGAAAGAAGGTATGGTAATAATTGGCAATATTTTATATGTTTTGCGAAAGATACGTTTAACCTATTCCTTAAATGAAATATAATATTTTCGTGTTGCTGTTATTTATTATTTTAATTGTAAATTAAAATTGTATTTACAGACAGAATATGCAAATGTTTTAAAAGATGTGGCAATGTCAATATTTAAAACAGGAGGATTTATTAGAAAAATTGAAAACTGGGGTAATAAAACACTTCCGTGTAAAGCATACAACCATGGTAAAACCCATTTAAAAGCTGGGTAGGTGTTTATCATACATTAATAAGATTAATAATTATGTAAAATTCATTATAATTGTGTAACTAAACGTTATTTTCAGTCATTTTATGTTACGCTTCGATATGCCACCATCCGAAGTAATTAAATTCCAAGATAACTGTAATAGACATATAAGCATTGTTAGATCATGTATCTATTTACAAAATGTTCCGTACGAGGGTGTACAATGTACATTTGAAGAAGAATCGTTACCCGCAGTTTATAGGTAAGCACTTTTAAACCTTAAGCAACATCTGCTTTCAAGTTTAACAGATATTGCATACATTTTTTTGTATTTTTCAGACCTAGTGTTCAAAAGATTTTAGAATTGAGCAAGAAACACAGTGAGAGCAAAATAAAATTCAAATACAATAGTGGTTTAGATTATTATCCTTTCTTGAAATAAATGAATTATCAATTATTGTTTTGTGGAGAACGTAGCATGTACGATTCAAGAATAAAACGAACATAAATAAGTTATCGATTTGTTTTTTCACGTCGATAAAAGTTTAAACAACGACAAACAAATGCACACCGAAATAATTTATTAATAGGAGAGGATCATATATATATATATATATTTTTTTTTTTAATCTATTCGTAGGTCGTTTATTAACTCATATCATTAATACATTATGAAAAATTATTTTTATAATCATCAAAAAATATTTGTACAAAATACTTAATATAATTATATATCATTTATCATTATACAATAATTATAATAGTTACCTTCTCACGTGCAACATGAATTTTTTAAAGTATAATTTGGTTACACTGTAACTCGTAAGGGGTTCCACAGTAACAGTAACAGAGCAGCTCTGTTTTATAATCTATCTGTAACATTTAACAAACATGGTGCCACCTTGTCCAATTGTGTCCAGTGGCGCAATATATTTTTCATTTTTCTTTACATTTAAAAATAAATTGTTCTCTCGTTAAAGAATGAATTTTTTCAACAGCTTGCAATACATTAACAATGTACATATTATCGTCCAAAGTATACTTCTCAATTTTCACAGATTGAGCATAGATGTATATGTGCAACTTTGAGATTGCTCGTGTCTCCGAAAAGAAAGTACAAAAATTTCATATTGTACTTCACTATTTCCTAGTTTAAATGCATAGAAAGTCGTTTGACACGCTCGAGGATGCGTTTTGTGCACCATTTAGGTTTAACTTGGACCACGACAAGAAACATTGTTGTACAACAAAATTTTCCCCGCAAGTCTAGTCAGTATATCGTAAAAATAAAATAAGAGACGCGAATGAAACTGCAATTTCTTCGAGCGACATTTTGAAGAACGGTTTTACATATGTCTAGTGTTCCCGAAATTAATGCCACTCTGATTAGCACCCTTATTGCTGCCATATTGCAGACTAATCACACCTTGTCCAGCCCTCAATTGTTCTTCGGTGAAGTTACGTACATTTTTGTCCGCTTCTTTTGGTCCGATGCTCGGTTTGCCATAGTTACCCGCCTGCGGACCAAGATTTCATGTCAGAATAATAACGGTACTATATTCATAAACGATCTCCAAAAATTATTTCAAGAACTCTATAATTAAAACTTATGTAAAAACTGCAACGTTGCATTGATAAAATGTTGAAACACTTTTAATAACTAAACGTATAACGACTAAATATAAAGATATAAATATAACAGCTAAAAGTTTAGATTCCGACTAACAACCTGGATTTTTAGGAAAAAAAAAAAAGAAATATTACTGGCGTACCTTTCTACCGAGTGATTGTAAGCAGATTACAACTGAATTGAGATTTTGTCTCTCCCAGAGATCAACAGTTTGGAAGGTTTCTTGGGCTGGAACACCTAACTGTCTCGCGGCCTCGAGGAACGCGTTGATGTTCTCCATACACTTGAAGGCCAAACTGGTCTTGTTAATTTTTTTCACCGATCCCTCTTTGATGTCGTTCACCAACCTGGAAAAAAAAAAAGAACGACAATTAATTATGAGAAAATTGGAGCAACGTTGATTAATATTGTTCCACGAAGTGTAAGTACTTGCAAAGAAGGACCCCGTCTTTCAGGATTTCGTAAAAATTGTCCATGTCCCCGTTAGTATTTATATTCTCGCCGGTGATCGTCTTGATCCATTCCAGACACTCTTGCGCCAGCTCCTCGCTGTATTTACTGTTAATCTGTAACAGAAATTTATTTACGATTGTTAATTGATTTTTTTCTCGGGAACCCTGTTATAATATAATAAATGTAATAAAATTGTTTCCAAAAGAAAGTTGTTAACACAAGAAAAATTTAAACTTCTATCACACTTAATACCGCAATTATTACGCATACACGTAATAATTCTCGAGTTTCAGATTGCACGAAAGTCCCTGATTCTTTTAATCGATTTATATTCATGTTTTATCACGTCTGAGATTTCACGAAATTATCGTCAATCTTTCGAGCACGAAGGGGCACGAGCCACTGGCGACTGCTTTTTATTAATTATGCGATGTGCCAGTGATCCAAGTAACACATCCTGTAGGGTCTGCGACACGAGCGTGGTTGGAGTCACTGACCCAACTTGTTTGAACACTTCGCTCGTTGTTTCTTCGAGGTGCCTTGCAAATCTTCCTTGCGAATGCAAGCATCGTTTCGGAGAAAGTTTCTGCGAAGTTGAAGAAGACTGGGAACGTATTCCTGACATTCGAGAAGATTTTTCGAAAATAAATCTTCTCTTTTGTTCCCGAAGGAATATTTATACAGTTACGAAGACTATAGGAAAATAGAAATTTGTAGGATGAAATGTCTGTTTAAATTCGAAAACAGGACCAAAATAATCAGAATAAAAATTGAAAGAAGAAAGATATTTGAATTGGAACTTCAAAATGAAATCAGCAAGGACATATTTTATTTCTCTGATTATTTTCAAGCATCGAATACGTTTCTCAATTGAAATGCTTTAAAATGTTACAAAAGCCGTTACGAAAGTCCACGATAACGACTCGACGAAGTTCGTGTATCCTGAAGCTCGCGAAGAGCCGTGGAGAACGCGTAATGGGCGCACAGTTATTCACGTAAAGGCTACCTAAAAAGGAGAGGTTCGTAAGCATGGACCGTCGCATTCATCCCGGTGCAGTATGCATATTCCGTTAGGCATACGGTGCCTTGATCGTGATGTATTTCACGTGCCCCCGTTGTAAAACGTCCAGTCTCGTGATCGTTTGGATGCAATTAGAATAATATACCAGCAATCTGGCGTCTGGCAGCCGCGTTAAAAGTCTGTCCGACTTTAGAAATCATGGATTTTTATAGCAACGTGAATTTTATAGCGAGTCGGTGCAAATGCATTGGAAAAAAATTTGTTTTTTCTTTTTTCTTGCGTTTTAAAATACATCGAATCGAGTTGTTAAATTCAAAAGAGAAATATTTATTAAACGCGTATCTAATATGAAATACGTACTACCACGGAAATACAAGTGCGATTAAAATTGCAAACTTTTTAAAATTTTTATACACAAATCAGGAAGTCTGGGAACAATGGACTCGTGCAAAGAAATTTCACGCTAGAAATATTCACTTTCACCAAAGCGTCGTTCGACCTGTTGAAATTTCGCCTTCTTCGCCAAGTAAGAATATGCATGAGCAATTACAATACACCATTAATGTGAATAATAGTGATTGTTAAATTCGAAGCGTTCAGGCTTTCACGGAAGGAGGTTCTGCTTTCTCGAACTCGCCTTATTATTCGGCTGTTTCGTGAGATATTTTGTTGTTACGGTTCATGTTTATCTAAGAAACATCGAAAGAAAGTGCTCGACACCTCTGTGTACAAGCAAACATTTTTTTCCATGCTTATGCCTACCATGTTTCGCCATAAAGACATTGTTTGCTATTATTAACCACGTTTAAGCGCCAATAGTTTCTCGTACCTTCGTTCTTTCGAGGTGTATTCAAACAACGTTGTTATCTTAGAATCACACAGCATTATCGCAATCATTCGATCGCTATGCCTTGTGTACTCGCAATATTTGACAAACAAGAGAAAACAAGAGCAAACAAGTATTACATTATTGGAACAAAAAGATAGGTATTTGTTAATACGATTTTAATAAATTTTTTCAAACATTTCCCATAAAATAATACCTACAATTAGTCAGATTATTTTGAACCGTTCAGTGTACATATAAAAAATGATAACCGATAAATTGTCAACGCAAGTGTTATTTGCCTGTCAGTTACCATGTATCCAACGATAACATTCGAATCGTTCCAGCAGCGTCCACTATCTACGTGATATAAACTCACGATGTAGAACACGATACGAATTCTATATTTAGGTATTAAGTAAGCACACGATAATTTCATTAACGAGAAAAGAGCGACGCCCAACAAGCGTCAAAAAATACTCGTAGTTTAGGGCGGCCAAGCGGAACGGGGCGTACGCTGCTCTGAATAATGTCTTCTCTTATGAAAGCACCTTTTAGATTATTAAATACCCGATTTAACGTCGCCGATTTTTCCAAGTTTGCAGGTCTCCGGAACCATTTGCATAAATTTCTAACCGCGTCATCGTTCGCATTGAAACTTGTCTTGCGCAATCCTTACGATTAGTAATCGTTCCATTATTTTTTTATTTTCAGTCTATTTATCAGAATCGTAACAGAATTTTTCATTTTTATTTTTAATTTTTGTTATCGTCTATATTATTTCTATTTGACGGTAAAGAAATTTAAATCGCGATGAGAAAAGAAAAATGATCCTAATGATACATGGATACAGTGTTTTAGGGAAAGAAGGAATAAATATTGTGGCAAAATTGTTTCACTAAAATTAGAAATGCTACTGATATTTTTTAGAGATAAAAAAACAAATTTAAAAATAACCACTAAATACACGATAGGCGCGCGTTAATTCATTTTACCGTACATAAAAAAAAAAGAAAAAAATAATGCTTATCGTTACGCGAGACTCCACGAAGGCCACGCTTAGGGCTTACGAAAGCTTTCAAAGCAAAACGAAAAGTTTAGGAACAGGATGTGACGTCTACCTATGTGTACAGGCTTCGTTGCATACCAGGCGATCTTAAAGTCGGGTCTTCTCGAGCAGGTTTCTAAAGTTCGAAGGGTGTGGTGGAGCCTATTGTGTTCAAAATTATGCGGGGTTACAGCCTAACCATCGCATCTATCATTTTTCCTGTTTCTTCTGACGAGCGATGCTTCTGAAGAGCACACTCGTGTTTCTTGTTCGACCACCATTTTGTTTCAATTATAACAGAATTTTACTCTGGCAGCAGATTTAATAAAAATACACAGGAATGTTTGTCAAAGTTGTAGACGGTATCGAGATCAAATAAAAAATTAGATAATTCTGCTTGATCATTGCACTTCGAGCGATTAGATATCGCATACTTGAGAAAATAAAAAATCTCCCTGTTAATTGTGTTCTTAGCTTAGATTTATTTTTAAAGCCTTTATACTTTAAGCTATTTTTCGTGGCTTATAAAAATTGCGAAACAGTGTCAAATGATACGTGAAATTTGAGAATAATTTGGTTTACTGTTTTCTCGAATAAAAATTCCTAAAATAGATCTATTTTTTCGAAGCGTTAAACCGGAAAATTTTTTTGAGCAATTAAAGTATCTAAATTTCTATCTTATATCGTTGAAATCTAAAATTGACTATCATTAATTCAAGAATAATGCTAAATTTCAATTTATCGATAAATGATCAAACTATTCGAACAAAGTACCCATTATTTTTTTAATCGTCGGATAAGGAAAATACAAAACAAAAAAACAAAAAGACAAAAAACACAACTTGCTTCTGTTACGCGAATCATTCCGCAAAAGTAACTCGACTCGCAGATTGATGCAAGCACAAGAGTGCGTCAGTTGATGGGGCAAGTGTTTGCAATTAAAGGATCGCCTCGTGTCTCCCTGGCACTTACGACAACGACGCTTTTAATGGCGCTCTAGCTCGTTCACGGTCATGAAAATTGGGTCAGAGGCCTGGCCATCAATGAACCGGCGGACAAATTGAAGGAATTGCTCTTCTCCAAGAGACTGCTACCAGCGAAATCATTTTCCTCGTTACACCGAGTTCAGTTAGATTAATTTATTGGCCATGGAATTAACACTGTTAACTAATTTACGATTGGAGAAGAAACGACTTTCCTTCATCTGATTGATCGTGTAAAATTAAGACAAATATTTGATTCCAAACTGTCTCTGAATATTTTTTCTTTCTGTCAGATACGAAATCATACAAATTTAAAGCAAGGAAAAGAAGGTTTTGTTTGAATCATTTTATAAATTAAGAAGAATGAAGCGATTAATAGTTTAGTATGATTAAGTAGCAAGAAACTGCTTGTCGAGAGGAATCATTCCTTTCTCATTGACGATAATTTCTTTTCGTTGGAGATAAGATAATTAAGAAACAATTATTGGGAATAAGTATTGTGCACGATACCAGAAACAGTAATGCTTCGACTACTTGTGATTTAGTTATCGATTAAACCTTAAGAAACATTCGAATTGAATTACAAAGCGATTTTTAGGAAATTATTATCAATTGGTATCGAGCATTGAATAAATATCGAATTGATATCGGATCGATACGAAAGCAGTCGTATGAATTTTCCACCCAATTTTGCACCGAAGGTAGGAATTCATAATGAAATTATTATACATAATAAATGGAGCGTCTTCTCCGATTTTATGCAACCAAAGTTCAATCTTTCGCGATCATTTGATCCAAACGAATATGTTCCCAGGAAAATCACAATGTCCACAACGCGGGACCAGGATTCCATTTCGCGAATCGAGGAGGAAAAAAAAAAGGAATTGCATCGGTTACATCGATTCACCTTGATCGCGAGCGCAAGGAGAACCGCATTTAAAGAGAGTCTCTCGTTCGACCAGTTTCCATATCGGTGCAAAAACTCGCGTCGATGACAGAGGATTTGCTCCTGAAACGATGGAGTCGCTTAACGATCACCCTTAAAGGGGTAGATCACCTTTAAGGAAGATCGAATTTATCATAGATCGATTTGATACGAACGACCCACTTTCTAATATTGTATAATATTATTCTGACGCAGCTGCGATTCGTCCTCTGCGATTATTAACGCTAGAACTATCGACGATTAAAGTATTATTTGTACCAAAGAAATCTAAATTTAAAAAATAAAAAATACGTAATGTATTTATTCTACAGAAAAATCATGGAAGATCCCCTAAAAATACATCGTTGCAAACTTATAGAATTTCTTCGAGGAATTACGAATCCGCCATTTTGACTGCTTCGGTAGCTCCAACGTTACTAAACTCTCTATCTTATTTATTATTATTTCTTTTAATTATTAGTTTTTTTTTTTAGTTTATTTTTTACAACAACCTGTTTTAAGTCTCCTTTCTTGTAATTAAGAAAAAATGACATTACTACAATTTTTTAAAATTAATTTATCATCGAAAGATGCTCGTTAGATATTGAATTTGCAATGCTCGATAATCNTAAAAAATAAAAAATACGTAATGTATTTATTCTACAGAAAAATCATGGAAGATCCCCTAAAAATACATCGTTGCAAACTTATAGAATTTCTTCGAGGAATTACGAATCCGCCATTTTGACTGCTTCGGTAGCTCCAACGTTACTAAACTCTCTATCTTATTTATTATTATTTCTTTTAATTATTAGTTTTTTTTTTTAGTTTATTTTTTACAACAACCTGTTTTAAGTCTCCTTTCTTGTAATTAAGAAAAAATGACATTACTACAATTTTTTAAAATTAATTTATCATCGAAAGATGCTCGTTAGATATTGAATTTGCAATGCTCGATAATCTTCGGAATGAAAAAAAAGAATCCAGATTCAAAAAAATCGTTGACCTACTTTGCTCACAGACCTCACGATTGCGTAATTCCGCGACACGGTTCCAGACTCGTACGCGCGCGCATTTTCAAACGTGATCCTTCTCGAAGGTTGCCCGCGCGTCGTAGGCCATATAAGGACCTCTAAACGAGATGAAGCCCGAACAGGTATGGCATCGTTGTTTTGTATCGCGTCCTCTTACGTGGAAGTTTGCAAATTGAACCAAGTAGCTCGTAAATACGTCATACAGTTATACAATCGTCACGGAACATTGCTTTAATCCGTTTTGCCATTTTGTTCACCGTTTGAACTAAGCGCATCACGATTGAGTCGCGGGAAACTCTACTAGTTCGTGTTAGTACCTGCTCTAAACTCTCTAAACTGTAAACTCTATTAGTACCTCTTTCACCGAACAAATTGTGGTTCGTTTTTGTTACCGCTGCCAAGAATTTCGATTTGCCTGGCTTTAATCTTATTTTCATTACTTCAACGAGCTCGGCAAAATCTTTTTTTACTTCTTATCTCTTTATTTCGATCACTTTCATTTCTCTCGTATCTCTGTTCCGTGCTTTTTCCTTTTTTAATCCGCGTCGTTTTATTTTTTATAAGTTCGCGTCGAGCGAAACGGGAAGGAAAAAATTTGGTCGCTGATTAATATTCACGCGACCTCCGCTAACGAGCATAGATAGAAACTGATCGCATCCGAAGCAGGGAAGTTCATGGTTGTTTCTCGACCGTGAAATTCTCTCTAGTACTCGTGGGAATTCGAGACTGTTAATTTAAAAGAACGCAAGGCCACGAAGGGGAGATCGTGTCGAGGTTGCTCCGAGATCTTTGCAACTCGGTCATTTTTCGCGGACCGTGGACTCTTAATTAATTCCCCGGCGACATGGAATTAATTTAAATAATTATTTCTTCGCACGCGAAATATAATAATCTCGAACCTGAATTTTAATATATTTAACGAAACCGATAAAATGTATGTTACGATCAATATTCAAGATATATTCATTTTTCATTCGATTCGATCGCGTATAAAGCAGAATTTTACCAGCATATATAATTAGAAACGAGTTTGAAACTGTGTTCGATTAAGTAATAAATCATTGACACGAACTATCGGTAATTAGAGTTGACTTAAGCTGATACCTGACAAGGGATATGACATAAGGAAGAAGCTATGCCCGAGTGACTCACGAGTAAGAGAAAGTTTCCTCTAACTTATGCACTTAACTTTATCGCGACACTTTACTCCGAGGGACCGCAGAGTTCACGATTATGGTTCTTGAAGTAACTTTTTTCTTCTAAACAGCGTTTTTCTTGAAACATTACCAGACGATAATAAAATATTAAAGACTTCGAGTACTCTCTGCGTGAAATAATTAGAAGGTTGTTCGATAAATTTTAATCTTCGCCAGGGTGGAAAAAGTTGTGCTTAAAATAAGGAATTAACCGATTTAAAAAATTTTATACCATCCATAAGATCTAGGAATTTTAAGAGAAAACGTAGCTTCCTTGTTCACAAGTTTATGATTAGTCATTTATCGATGACACTTTAGTCGATAGTGAATCAAAGTAACGGGTTTTCTTTCCACATGTTTTATAGAGAACTCTTCATCGGACATGTTTCAAGGTGTCTCAATGAATCAGAGTTTTCGAAAGAGCCTACAAGCATGCTCTCGCGAAAAGAACGACGAACAGAGTACAGACGTTGGGATATTCAACAGACTCGTATCTCGACGGGCTGGACAGAATTTGTATTACACGCACGATGTCCTTCGCCTCTATTGCCATGCTCGGCCTCGCACGTCAACTAATGATTTGTGTATAAATTTACGTTGCCAACGCGTTCTTGGTATTTCGCGATTTTAACTTGCAACAGTTGAAAAAGAACAGGTATTTCGTCCACACAATTTTGTTTCAGATGGTAATCTTAAGAATTCGCAGTAAAATTCTACGATTAAAAGTTTCTTTTACGATCGTAAGTTTCGTCGAATCGTTACTTTTTTACATTCTTCTATAATTCTGATCGTAAATCTTCGAAACTTTTAGTTCCTGTATCGTTTATACTAAATATTTCATTACTTATCCAAAGAGATATCTAAAATATATCAATGTGTCGATTTACTCGCAACTTTTAATCACGAGTTAAGCATTCACGCACGGAGCTTGAAACGACGCGAGAGAAAAGGTCAGCGGACGTGGGAAATCCCCGGAAGGCAGCTGCAAGGATCTGTAGAATCCTTAATTCATCATCAGTGATTAAGCTTAGGAACGAAAATAGTAACGAGCGAGTGTTCCTCGACTCCGTCTTTAGCTATTCGTTCCTAAAACGGAAACCACTTTATAGCGTTTCCGGTGGTTAATACAGATATCCTCTCCGCGGGGATGAAGCATGCCTATTTTTAGATTAGTAGTATAATGCTGTACATTCATCACACGACGTTCACGGAAACACGTGCCTATAATTGTTACCTTTATTTTGTAACGAAACATTGTTTCCGTATGGTGAACCGTGGGGAACGAAACACAGCAGGGGAATTGTAATAACAATTCTTATAAATAGTGCCATAGGCCACGAGAGAAAGAGGTGTGTTTTAAGTACAACGTAATTGGCGCGGTTGGCATTAAACGAGTTATGGTTTTACGAGTATGGCAAATAGCGATAAAAAAAAAAGATTCTGTGTAAATTTAGGCGTGTTGCATCGTGGCAACATTTCAATGCAATTTAAAAAAATTAACTACGTACCACGTAGCCTATGAAATGGGAATTTTAAATATTTAATTAAAAAATGTTAACAAANATGCTGTACATTCATCACACGACGTTCACGGAAACACGTGCCTATAATTGTTACCTTTATTTTGTAACGAAACATTGTTTCCGTATGGTGAACCGTGGGGAACGAAACACAGCAGGGGAATTGTAATAACAATTCTTATAAATAGTGCCATAGGCCACGAGAGAGAGAGGTGTGTTTTAAGTACAACGTAATTGGCGCGGTTGGCATTAAACGAGTTATGGTTTTACGAGTATGGCAAATAGCGATAAAAAAAAAAGATTCTGTGTAAATTTAGGCGTGTTGCATCGTGGCAACATTTCAATGCAATTTAAAAAAATTAACTACGTACCACGTAGCCTATGAAATGGGAATTTTAAATATTTAATTAAAAAATGTTAACAAAGGGGTTATTTAAAAAAATTTTAATACAAAATCGTAGAAAAGTTGAGCTGTACTGTGACATAAAAATAAATTTCAATAGTTCGAACAGTTCCTTACGAAGACACATGCTGCAACAGGTTTCGAAGGTTAGGCTGACTTGACGAATTTTTAGTTCGAACTATCTGCCTCGACCGTATGTACATATTATAATATATACCGAACCGAGAATGTGTTTATTCTTTGGTTGCTACGCGTATGTAATTCTATGGATAAATTATATTATTATGAAATAATTACTAGAAGAAACTTATCAGATGATTGGCCACCGAATGATAATTTTCTGCAATTCTACATTATTCTAAGAATTATTATTTCCCATAAAAGTATCGAATAATTTGTTCTCAAAGGAGATCATTGCACCGACTGACCCAGTAATCATGACAAATAATTACGGTTCGTGAAGTGAACCTTAAGAAACCGATAGCTATACTATCGTTGACCTTTCGTCGGTCTGAAATTACCATCGCGTGTGTACGTGTGTAAATACCTCGTCCTATCTCCGATTAATTATACAATTTCACAATTATCGATTATAAAAGTTCGTCCAACCACACCTTGGCAATTTTTTCATTCTTAAAGCGCGGCGAATCTCGCTCACCGCGTCTAAAATGTTGGATAAATGGCACTGTGTCAGACAAAAAAAAAAAAAAAAGAACCACCGAACGAACCGTTGCATTCCAATGGCGATAAGCGTATCTTCGTAATGAACATACGTTTCTCCACGAGTGCCATAATGAGCGTCCTTCGGGCTAGTTACCCGCCGATTGTTTCACGAGAAAGAAAAAGAACGAGTTCGAAGCCGGTGCACAACGAGCCCCTTGTGTTTCGACCCATTTTTCCCCCTTGTTTGATCAAGATGATGGATACAGTTTCTTTTTTTTACATTCTTTTTTGTGTATCCTACGATCGGTGTTATTTTCCATTGTATAAGTGTAAGAAGAATGCATTTCGAATCGAGGTTGCTTACTTTTTTTTTTTTTTAACCATAAAGATTGCGAGTGTTCATAATTTTTTGCTTTATTTTTAAGAAACAGAGTTTGGTTCATCGTCTAAAAATAATTATTAGTTCCTATCGCTAAAAAATAATTGTTACCGATAAACAGTGATTCTTATAAAAATAATAGGAACGCGTGTACGTTTAATTTCTTACCCTCGCTAATTTTTTATCAAATAAAAAATACTCGAACACACTCTGTAGAATATCATCCGAATACAACAGTTCCAAGAAGCTCTCCAAAAATTTAGAATGAACCCTCGTAAACCATACTACTACGTTCTACGCTAGTGTTCAAGTTTGTGAAAGAGTAACGTACAAACGGATCGAAGAACAGAGTACGATTGTATCGTGCGGCAACCTGGAAATATTAGGGAGGCAAAAGGTGAGCCGAAGCGAAAGAAGAAGTGTACCATGGCCAGCGAGTTTTGTCGAGGGACGCTCCCTTCTTTGGCAACTGGGTCTCATTTTAATCCCTCGACCGAAAGGAAGGTTCGGTCGGCAGCTGTTGCACGAACGAAAGCGCGAGTCCCTTAACTTCCGAGGTAAATTCGATGGAATCGTGCCGCTATCTCAGGTGTAACGAAGGGGACACCCTTCGACCGTATCGAAACCATGATAATCTTCTCAGAAAATCCTCTGCTCACACACGACTTATCTGCATTTATGCGTCGATTTATGATTTCCGTTCGAACGAATTTGCTATTGCGTATTTCTTTGAAATTATTACATCGTTTCTATTTATTTATTTTTTTTTTAATTTTAAATGAGAGAGGTTCGACTTTAATGCTTCTGTGTTGATAAATAATAATTGTGTATCTTTTCGAGGAAATGTAAAACATGTATAAAAACACATAAAATTAAGAAATCTGATCTCGATAAAGTTCCAAATGAAATAGGAGGATTAAAAATTGTACGATATTTGAAAAGAATTTTTTTAAACGAAGAATTGCGTAAGTTTGGCGAAAGGTTGAGTCGTATTGGTTACCGAAGTATAATAAAATGATCGATAAGTATGCAGAGTGCAGTGACCAATTAGATTACCAAGTATAGCCTTATGAATTGTGGAAGGTTCCATTTTGGAGGCCACTGCTGGAGCGGAAATTTTGTTCGATTTCTGTGACCTATGGTGGCTCTCTTATTACAAATTGAAATAATGCATAGAACAAAATTTTTATGAAAATTTTTATACCAACTGATGCTTGAGAAAGTGATTATTTAGGAGTAATTTAATTCGCTTTCGGAAACACTATTTTTGAGCGACAAAACCGCGTCACGACCTCCCTGTGGACAGACGCGTTCCTCCACGGTTCACATTCTAATTACTTAAGAGATTACTCTCCGATAAGCGTCATGGAATATCTCTAACACGGCCAACGTAATCTATAGACACCACTGACTGACGCACACAGAGATCCAACCCAAGCATGTGAATTATCCCAATGATTCCTCAAACACTAATAAAACGTCACAACATTAACCGACTGAAAATTCTTCCTTAAATTCTCCGAGTAAAAAAAAGAGGGGACCAATAGCCGAAAAATATTAAACTATGTAAAATCCCAATAATCAATACCAAAATAACTATCTCCGTAAAGAGTGTCCAAAAGAAACGGTACATTTAAAATTAAAATTCTCAAAAAATAATCCAATCTGAAAAACCTAAAAAAAAAAACTTAAAAAAAATCTTATCAACATTTTAATCGATATGATAAAACGACCATTGCGTGTTCATTGAAATCATAATTCATCTATCGCTCAGAACACAGGTGCATCGAACCCCGTGCACTGCGCGTGCGCAGCCACCCTCAGTAGGTCGAGTTCCTCGAGGGGTGGTCTCGCAGTAGGTCACGAATTACCAAACAAAAAAAAAAAAAAAAAAAGAATATACGTGTTTAAAATAAAAATTCCAATTCTCACCTTTCTCTGCGCTTCCGCCGCGAATCCAGACTTGGTAGCCCTGTTGTTCGCCATTTTGCTCACCCTCGATCTGTTTCACCAAAAAAGAAACACACTAACAGAACGACGATCGAGATCGTTACGACCAGCCGTATAACGACGTGCACTGTTCGATGGTTGCGGCTCGACTGACGCTCGTCGGAACCGTGTGCCGATCGGCAAGAGTCCTTTCGACGCTTATTGGCCGCCACGGGGACTGGCAGAGTATTGAGTTTTCGTCTGACGCCGCGACACGTGACCTCCGTTCTCCAGTCTGGCACGAAGATGACGTCAGGCGCCGTCTCTGATGAATTCCTGGAGCCGCTTTCGTGCCGAAAAATTTCTGTGCGAACGTATCCAGGAGGTGTAACTGTGGTGTAATAATGGTACCGGTACTCGATTGTGTTTCACTTACGGTACCGATGCGAAATCTTTTTTTCTTTTCTATTGTTTCCAAGGATTTCACACGTTGCTCATAATTCGAGATTTTTTATTTCAGATCGCAGCATTCGTAATGAATAATCAGATACTTCACTTTTGTACCTTGTTCCGAGGAATTTTATTCCATAATACTCTTGGAGAAATAAATAGCTTTTTTTTTTAATTCTGTGTCGACGTTAAACATCTCCATAACGTAGGATTCAAAAATAAATAAGTTCTTGCGATTGGCAATAATGTGTTAATAGGTGAAACAGGAGTGGGCAGATATTCTGGAAAGTAAGAATATTGTATTACGTGTAAGGTATTACGGAGAAAAATGATAAAAAGGGAATTTATAATTTTTTAAATGTTACACAGTTATGTAATAAAAATGTAGGTCGAAAAGGTTGACGTTGGTTTTAGGTCGGTACACGGATAAGCAGGTTTTTGGGGGACCGCTTCTTTTACAAACGCTGCTTTGATAATTTCGTACCATGTGACCAGCGTTCGGTTGATTTGTGTACACCGATGACGTCAGCTTCAGATGTAGACCGATGAGTTCCTTGAATGGCACAGGCTACATTTCATAAGTATAAAAAAAATGTTCGATATCATAATCTTGTCGTAGTGTTGCAGTCATCGAAGAAACACTTGTTTTTTTCCTAACAGTATTTTGTTTCTTTTTTTTTCCGAGAACCTACAAATGTTGTTTAATATTAAAATCATTTATCTGAGCTACAGGATTTTTTTTTTACATTTTAGAGAAAAAATTTGTGGTTTCATTAAATTGATTATAAAAATTTTTACGACGCGAAAGAATGCCAGTTAGGTCGTAGAACCTACGATGAATATAGACTGTAGGATCCTTCGACTACCTTTATCCTGACCACTTTCTCGAACCCCTCTGTTGCTTTAGGACGCTGCGACGAGAACTCGTTCTGGAAACAGAACTGGCAATAGAACGACAAAGAATTTTTTATGTGTGCATTTCACTACGTTTCTTTTCCCGGAGTAAATCGAAACTTTACGGCTACCGAATCTTGCGTCTTCTCTATTTTTCTTTCGTCACAATTTTTTTTTATAAAAAAATAAATACAGGATATATTACAAGAAACATATGGATCTTGTCACACGATTATTAATACCAGGAATAATTCCAAGCAACGATTAGGTTGTGAGCTATTTTGTCATCCAGAGTATTTACATAACTTTGAATTTCTAATTTTTCTTCCGAAGTCGAGGCTGGTCTTCGCATGGTCGTCGCTCGACATCGACGAGTCAAACTTTTAGGCGAAATATTTAAGTCGAATTTGAATTACTATGAATTGTGCTTCATACATATACCAGGCAATACATAGGCAAAAGTTTTTTTTTTTTTTCATTCTCAATGTTGACGATGTTCGAAGAAAATCCAATATTTGTGAATCGATAATAAAAAATATTGAAGCAGTTACAATTTTATTCAGTACTGTATATTTCCTCTGCAACTCTGCACACGGTGATCGTACATTGGTTTACTCGCGTCTCCACTGTATTCTAAGGACGTTCAGTGCCCCGTGAGAAAAGCATTGCCGTAACAGGAGGAATGCATGGAATTTACTTAATAACGATTCTCCTCCGTGTAGCACGCAGCTTTCAAAGAATCTATGTAAAGAATTTTCTTGTCGAATATCGTCTTTCCATGCAATTATACAATTTACAAAAAGATGAGCGATATCTTCATCCAGTTTTTTTTTTTCTTCCCTTCCAACGGAAGAAGTCTTGTTAATTTTAATGGTCACGGTTACGAAAGAGCGATAATCGGTTTTGAATAAGATTAAGTGTCTTTCTTTGGTAACCAGTATTTAATGAAAACGTGCCGTAATAGGGAACAGTTACACTCGACCTTCTCCGATCCTGGCGTACACTAAAAGTTTCTGCTTACGTATTTTCGTATACGTGTCACGTATCGATGACTCAATCGACTGTACTCGAAGCCCGGCAAATGTATGATTTGTAAAAGTACAGCGAGCTCGCAGAACATTGTTCTACGTCGACTCGATTTCTACGTTAAAGTGATTTTCCAACGTCTTCGGGAATTAACGAAGTTTCATAGTAGATTTGAAACTGGGTAGGGAATTCGCTTGGCAAGCGCTTAAATATTAATTCTTCGATTTCTTCGAGCCATTAAAAATGATCGGTGTCCTATCACTGAAATAATAATTGTCTCGGTGAAACACAAGAAGAAGGAAATAGAAAAAATTGATATAAAATTAGGAAACATTAGAAAATGATTTTCAACTCGATTTAATTAAACTGTACGGAGATGATTGCCAAGCGATAAATATACGGATATGAGTTTCCCTGTTGGGAACACGTCCAGGTAAAAAATTTGAGTCTCACCTGGGCGTTACGCCACTGCGTGGGACGATGCACAGTGCAGTCGAGCGATGCACCAAGGTCGAGGCCACCTATGCCACTACCTGAGAGTGCATCTTGGTTCGCGTACATGTGTGCAGGTAACATGCGTTGCGTGCTCACGTTAGCCACACGCGAACCAGTGTTAAGTGCAAAGACCTCCCCTCGCGTGTTTCAGAAATACTCGCTAATTTGACGAGCGCGACTCTGCGTGGTACACCGTGCAATTTTCGTAATGAAACCACTGTTTTATTTCTATCGCTTCTCGCCTTATCTGTGAAAACAAATTTCACGTATCACATAGGATTAATATTTAAGTAATTTTCTTTTTTATATTTTCAAGACAACCAGTTAAGTTTTCCTTAAATTTGTTTTTAATTCTGTTGCGGTCTTCAGGTTCTTTCCGATTCAATCGAACCCTGCAGCAGGATTGATTTAATGTTTCTTGTTTGCAAGTTTTCAATCTGACAATCGCTTCGTTTTTACGTAGCTTGTATCTTATTCGTCGAATAAGCATGAACGTTAGTGAAGCGCTACGCAATCTAGCCAAGAAATGTTGATGATTCTACTGGAATTTGATCCGAGGGAATGTTGTTTGCGGAGTTTACGAGCGTTTCAATGTAGTCTTTTTATTTGTTAAATTGTGATTCAATCGATATATATACATATTTTTTTTTCTGTACGATAAGATACGTGTTCTGTTGTATCATTTTTAAGTATCGTCTTTCGATGTTGTACCGCAGCGTTACGCATACCGAGAGCAATCACGCCTGACCGCTCGATCTTTTCTTTCTTGTCGTCGATTCACTTGCGATTTCCATCGAAGAATGATTAAAACCGGATCGAATGGAAACCAGTCAAGGTAACGTCCTTGCGATCCGGATGGCCTGGTGGCAAAGAAATTTGGTTTCGCCGGAGCTCATCGATCAACCTGCCAATAATTAATTCTTCTTGATCTTATTCAAGCATTAATTTATTGTTATCGAAGAATTTATTCCAAGCTTGTATTCTTGGATTATGAAACATTTATTTCTATTTTTTTCTTTCTTTTTTCAAATATATTATAGATCTCTATCGAACAACTTATCTTTTATCGCGATAAAATATACGATTTTTGTAAGAGGAATACAATATAAGGGTATTATTTTCTAGACAACTTTATTACATATCAGAATACAGCCTACAGTTTGTAAATTAGATGCTTATCGATATACTCTTAAATATAAGTAACATCCGGCAGGCTTAAATAAGAGACATTGCCATCTAAAATCCATTAAAAAATATGAAAAAACGATCGTAACCGGATAAAAAATAAATTTGAAAGTCATAATGCACATTGCTTTGCTTTTATTATCGATTACAAAAAGTTCTCAGCGTGTACGTGTCTTGTAACGTGTGTGTTTCTTGTATCCACGTATATTTATATATATATATATATATTTATTTATATATGTATATGTATTTTATGATATGCATGTACGTGTCTCGTGTGTGGTATCATCGTGTGTCGATGCAAACTTCCGGATTCGCAGAAATACGGAAAAGATGCTAGGTATATGAATATCTCTTTCATACCTTCTGCTCTTCTTGTCTTTCCTTTCTTTCCTTTTTTCTTTTTTTTTTTCCTTTTTTTTTTTACGTGTCCTGTAGAATCGCATAACATGTACATCGTGTATGTTCTTTAATGTCGAGGAAGAGCCCGTGGCAGTGAACAGAATGGGTATGTAAATATAACCTACGATCTAGAATAGAGTACGTGATTTGATACATTGCTTTTGCATGCATTGTTAATGATATTTCCTTTCGTATAATTCTCTTATAATCATTACATTTCATCATCATCTTCGTTTCATCTCTTCCGTATAGTTTTCTTTTAACTAGCAAGCATATAACAACTGATTCGTTTCATCTTCGCCAACTTTTCGTACGATTACAATTCTTTTTTCTCAATGATATGACGTGTCAATATGTAGTAAAGTTACTCTCAGGGAACCGCCAAAGCCAAACCATAATCGTCTTATTCAATATAATTTAGCTATACAACGGTGTATATCAAAACTTATAAAATACCCAAAACCACTATGGCGGTCGCCCTGACCCTGCATTTTTGCGCGATATTCTTCTCTCTTGATATGCGTTTAGAGCCAGGCTTCTTATTGGTCATTGATTTAAAACATTTAAAAGTTCGTGGATCTCGCGTGCGTGCATTATGTATATGTGCGCGATCGATCGTAATCGATTTCGTTTCTTTTCGTCGTAACGCATTCGTCGATATTGTTGAAACGTAAAAGAGTATCCTCGAAAAGAGTCGTGAATGATAGTTGTTATTTGAAAGCCGGCGGTGGTGCCCTTTGTCCGTTCGTTTTCGACGCGTCCTCGCTGGTCATCACCGTCACCAGTTCACCGACTGCTTTTCCTAAGTCTCCTAAAAGAGAAGTTTTCAATTATAATTTTGTACACGATCAATTTGTTGCATCTCTGTTTCCAGGAGCTATTTACACGATCGAAAATCACCAATCCTTGAGTACAGGAAAACAATTGTTATTTCACATTTAAGCGTTTAGTAGATTTCAATGAATCACATGCAGGTACACGTGAACGATTGAAATAATGCACAGCGGTTGAGTACTCGAGTTTAAGAGAACTCGTGATCCCAGACACAGAGAGACGAAAGCAACGGACAATTTTTTATATAGGGTGAAATATCTAAAATAAGAAAAATATAAAAAATATAAAAATTTTACCGTCTTCAACAAACAAAATATACAAGTGTATTCCTTTTTATATTTCACCCTATACGCATGGTCACCAATAAGGATCTTAAATTTCTTTGCTTCAGCGTCTGTACAGGACAATATTAAATAACATACAATTATCGAATCGATAAGATTGGTCGCGTTTTAAAGAGCACTGCGTACAAAAAGAATCAGCAGGAAGAAGCATTGATGGTCTCACCTTACATCCATTCTGTGGCGTGAAAAACAGGAAAAGCATTGTTATTGTTAAGCAGAAACGAGGTCGTGCATAAGAAACGTTCGACACAGCAATTTATTTTTAATTACACTACATATATATATATAAAAAAAAACGATCGTACTGATCGAGTACACGAAGAATAAAACGAACCTGCCATGTGCAAGAGATTGCCCACGTTATGGGCAACACTGTGAGAATGCGGTGGCGGTGGTGGCCTCTCTAAACTGCTCACTCTTCCCTCGTTCGAGCCTCCACCACCTACGCTCATACACCCATACCAATAAGCTTTATGCTAATCTCCTAGGCACTTTGTGAAACGGTCATTAATATGCAGTTAGTATCTAGCGCCAGAAATACCCTGCGCCCACTTATTTTGAATAATGACTGCGATTCCGCTGGCGTACATGCCAGCATTGAAAATCATTTAAAACCCATATATGCGACGATTCCGGAAGAGGATTTCATTTACGTGTAATGACAGCTTGAATTAAATTAAAATGAACGCGCCGGATGGAAGTTTGAATTGCGAGAAGTAATGTTTGCGTAAATGATGATGGGAATTTGATTCACCAATTCTATTCGTGATTAGGAAATCAAGCATCGAAGTTTATATCTCCGTTTAGCATACCTGGGGAATCGTGATAATGTCCGTTCATTTTAGCAGGCGAATCGGTTGCCAGTTGAGATGCTGTTACGCTACGCGTCTGTAGGGTGCCTGTCTTCGATGGCGAGGAAGCGTTTGGCTGCAAAAAATTCAATTTTATTAGCCCAAGTCTCATAAAATAATGCTTCAAAGAGTACATCGAAAAATTACTTCAACAAACTCCTACAAATCTTAAGAAGCTTCCGCTTATCAACTATGTAACACAATTATCAAAGTTAGCACAATAATTTCAACCTACCTCGTCCAAAAGTTGTCTGAGTCTCTGCAGTTGCGCTTCCAACTGACGATTATGATCCTCGAGTATCTGCATGCGCGCCTCTAATCTACCCTTGTGCTGTCTCAACAATTTCGCTTCAGCGATCATGTCACAGTCAGGCTGTCTGTTACCGTGGCCGTCTTCCGGTGTCGAGCCAGGCGTCTGTTTCGAGCGTAGCCGCTCGTATTCCGCTTGCAGAGTCGCGTTCTCCTCCTCCAGCTCGCGTATCATCGCTTCGAGTTCCTCTCTTTGCTCGGCGTCGATCGCAGCCATCACCTGAACAGGGCTTCTGGGCACGTTCACGTTGTCGCCTCCGTTCAAGCTCTGACAATAATGCGCGATCAACTGATGCTCGTCGTCGCTATCAGGCGTCGAGTTGCTTCTTGTGCGCGACAGCTCGACTTCCGCCAGCCGAGACGCGTACATCTCTAATCGGGAGTGCATGTCCTGACTAAGGGAGCTGTGCTGCGGCGACGGCGCCGGGCTTTCCAGCGCATCTCCCTCCAGAACGGTCTGCACCGGCAGATAACCGACTCTCGGATGCTTTTTGAAGTATCTCTTCGACTTGAATTTGTTTCGGAGCGCTCTTGTAAAGTCGCGCACGTCCTCGCCAGATGTGGTCTGCGAAATAAACGGGTGTTATTATTTTACATTATGGACAGAGAGAGAGAGAGAGTACTCTATAGGTAACGATAGAGGAGCGTGAAATAGAGCTTACCGCAGTGCAATACTCTTGCATCGGATGCGTCAACTTGTGGTTCTTCGCCTTCCGGCCTGAGAAGAAGCAGTTCTGGCACATATCGAAATTGAAGCATTTCAAGCAGCGATACCTGTGACAAAAAGACAAAATATTGATTTTAAACGTGAAATAAAATAGTAAATATATATACGTAATTTTTAAACTCGCTAGAAAAAGGTTGTCAATTTTTACAAATGTAAATTCAAGAAATAAATCAAAATAGTACCTGAATCCAGTGATGGGATACTCCTTGCATATGTTACATTTCGCTTGATGCTTTGCGCTCTCCGCAGCAGAGAGTCTATGAAGCACAGGCAGCCAGACCATGCTTTGGGGCTCTTGTTGCAGCCAGCTCAAAAAGTGCACCGCTTCTATTTCATTTTTGTCTTTTCCAGCCTTCTCGAAGCAGCTGCGAACGCTCGGCTCGATGTTCGATCCTCCAAACGCCGCCACTTCTCCCAACTGCCTCGGTACTTGGATGCAGTCGTGCAACAATAAACCGAGCTTTCGCTGATCCACCAATCTGTTAGGATCAGCGATCAACCGGAATAGATCTGGAACAAAGAAATTTTCGTTACGTACGGTTCTACGTTTTAAAAAGGTAGAAAATGGAGATCGATCGAAACTCACATCGATATTTCTCTTCCAAATGACCCTTGCACAACAGGACTAAACCAACTTTGAAGGAAAGCACGCGAATCTGACCGGTTCGTTGACTGAAACAAAGCAACGATGGTTTGGTGAGCTTTACAATTTCAGCGTGAACGTCATTTCGTCTGATGGGTCACAAAGCAGGGGGTAAACAGTGATTTATTTAATTACGAATGATCATTGATCGCACTCACCTATCGTACACGTTGAGAAGCCAGTTGATGGCCAAATCGATACACAACGGGACAGACACCTGCGTTGGATTGTCCGTCGTTATCACTTCGTACAGGGATGTCAGGACTGTCACCATGTCAGGAATGTCGATTAGTTTGTCGTTCTGCGCTCGGAGCCCGTGCGAATCGAACTGCTCTAATGCGGTGGAAAGGCTCAACATGTCAACTGGAAGCGAAAAAATTGATAATAAATAAAATCAATAAATTACCCAACGAGAAAGATATTTGAACAGCGACAGAAGTATATCGTAATTAAAATGAGGATCTAAAGCGAAAATATTTTCGGTACCGCTGAGAACCATAAGAATAAGCACCACTGGTTCGTCGAGCAAAACAGAAGCATGCAAAAGATTAAATCCATCAACAACGACGCAATGCGTCATCGCAACCGGGACAAGTGATTAATCGAGAAAATTATAACGTTTAATGAACAAGCACGATGGACGCCGGCTAATCATCGGCGACGACCGATAGTCGACAAATATTATCGAGAATCCAGCAAGAATACTCACGACACAATCGCTTTTGAACGGTGCGCAGCTTCATCGCCGTCCTGTATGCCGAAAATCTTACTTCGTTCAGGTCCGCCAGTGAAGACATCAGCTCTATCATTTTCGGATGATCCCAATGGGTGGTCTCCGACTGATGGCTACAAAACGTTCCACACAGTTACATCTTGGCCGATCCGGGATTAAGAGATTCGTGAAATTTTTCGCGCAACAGCCACAACTCCAGAGCGAGAACTTGGCAAAGTTTAGGAAGAACTTTGTTTAATCTTTATTAAATCCGGCTGCGATTCTTGGCTCCAGCCACTGGCGCGTTTTAAGAATTTATCCACGGCTGAACGAATTCATGGATTCATCGGGTACCATGGTCTTCGCGATTATCCGGATATCGGGGCGAACCGAAATCCGCTTTAACTCCCTACTGGTGCCGACAAGATGGAGTCGCGGCGATCCATGTTATTTTTTTGAAGCATTTTACCGGTTATTATTATTCGTTTTATAGCCAAGTAATTATATAACGGTACAAAGTAAAAACGAGAAGCAAAGTAAAATAGATACTAAAAAAAGAGGAATTATTAATTCGGTTTGTCTAACTTCCAGCGACGGAGAAGATAAGATGTAACTGCAACCAATTTAAAGACACGACTCGGAGTATATCGTATAATAAGCTCGATTTCTTTTTCTTCTTCTTTTTTTTTCTTTTTTTTTCTTTTTTTTTTTCTTTTTTAATCAAGATCAAATATTTTACTTTCCCAATAGCCACCTTCATAGTACCGGTTACGCAATCAATATTCCAGCCCGTCAGTCGAGAGTTAAGTCTCGCCCGGTTCAGATCTGGTCGCCGATCTAAATTGGAATTTCTATCGTTTCATCCATTTGCAAGCACGACCGACTAAATATTCGCGGCTCGACGAGAAATCCCCAGCCTGCGGCGAGTTTCCCGCGAACTTCTTGTTGCCTCGAATCACAATTGTCTCATCAATTATTCGTTTGTTTGCGTTCAAGATCGCGCTCTGGATCCTGCGGCCAAGTCCCCTCTCAAAATTGAACAGAGGCGTTCGACTCGCTGCAATGAAGATCGATTACTTGATATAGTAAGGCACTTTGGCGGGTGTGAGGGCTCTCTCCCATGGTGGTTCCACGCTGCTCGCGAGGAAAGCCTGGCTACCCGGAGTGCTGCCATCCTTTCCAAATCCGCTTAGCAACTTGTAACGCTCGTCAACCGCCACTTGCAGCACCTTCCACCTGCGAAAACACGCGAAAAACTTAGCGTCTCTCGCGGTGCAACTGGAAAATAACCGACGCTGAGATCGCTGAGTAAACTCTGCGGGGTACTCGACGTCTGGGTTGAGCGTGGATCGCGAAGATGGGAAAGGATCTTGTAGGTTACTTTTCTCGATTTACGTTTTCCAGGAAAATCTTCTGTATGTTTTGGAGTCTTTTGGGAGGAAAGTGTCGCGACACGTTACGTTAGGAAGGTGAATAAAATGGAAGCTCTAAAATTGTAATAAAAATTACGTTGTGCGTCAGCGATCTTGTTATTAATGGGTAAATACTTGGTACGAGTCTCAAGAACAGTCGATATCGTATTTATTATCATGTTTGATCGAGGGATATCTCGTGTGGTATTTAATTTTCCATGACGTTCATCGTCAAAGACACTCGCATGTCTGCAGGAAAATGCGTCTGCATCGTATACTCGGACTCTCAACATTCTTTAATTTCTTCTAATTGTAATTTCTGACTTCTATTATTATTCATTCTTTTTATAGATTACTTTTATTACTTGTAATAATTAAAAATAGTTACATTAAATTTCACGGACTATAGATAACATATGTTTCTTGTTACTTGTGATCAATGATCATCGTTTATTAAAATTAAAATTTTTTGAACGAAGGATTCGGAGCATGAATATGTTATGTTATAAATACAAAGTTTCCGTAGTATATTTTTTAATTCCGTGAATAATTTTATTCAACCAACCCTTTATATCCGAACCTCTAACCCGCATATATTAAAAATCAGAAAATGAAAACCGTTCCAGTTTCCAAATCAGAGGTCCAAATCCTTCGTCTAAAAATCTCATATTATAACAAGATTTTCCGCGAAAGAGCGATCATACGCGTCGTATTAACGTAATAAAATTCAGCAAACCAACAGGATTCGTGGAAAGAGAATTCAGCGGAACGTACCTGGTGTTGAGATCTTCGAGTTTCGCCAGCAAAGCATGAGAAACGATGACGCTGCTCGAGGCGAAGACGCTCGCCTGATCGTTCGCGTACTCGATGCTCCTCTGGATGGGCAGGAGTCGTTCGCCGAATTTCTCCAATTGCTTCAGCAATTCCGTCGCCTCGTTCGCGTCGCTCGGATTCTGCCAGCCGCTTTGGATCGCCTCGGCTCCGGCCATCCGCGACGAAAGATCCTCCAGCGTTTTTTGGAAGACACATATTTTCTGTAATAAAAATCGTACGAATTTTATCCACGATGCGGGGTTAACTCGCTGTTGCGCGATAATAATTAAACCTCTGTAACCAACGTTTCTCTTTTATTCCAATGCAAAAAATTATAATCGGTTACAATTTTATTAAGTTGATCTGAAATCTGGAATTAATAAATAAATAGCTTGCTTGGAATTCGTATAATGGTATAACGATAGAATGTAATGATACAATGGTGAGGAAATTAAATTTAAAAAGTATAAAAATATGGGTATGCAACTTTTAAGTCATATTACGTTACAGAGAGTTAATTTAGAGGAGAGAAACAAGAGAAAATCCTGAAGTCAAGGGACACAATTTAAAAATTTGTGTTTACCAGTTACGCTGAATTAATTTTGAAACAACTATATTTTTTTTCGAAAAAAAAAAAAAAAGATGAGATTGCGTTAAGTTGCACAGGATAGGTCAAAAGTCACGAAAGGGTTTGAAACTGTAATAACTTCAAAAAATAATCGCCTCTGTAGATATTAAAGTCGAAACTTCAACACGGTTTCATTTTTTCGCGAAAGTTTCACCAGCTTAAACGTTTCTTCGTCGCAGCACGATTTTACTGGAACGTTAAATGCCTTAAGTGCATAATACGCACGATAAGTTCTGCTTTTTCTTTTTCTTTTTTTTTTTAAAGTTCTTTTACTTTGCTCTGCCAGTCGTATACCGGGAGAAAAATTTGTCTTTAATCTGCGTGGCGCCTCGTGCACGATTTTCTGCCGTGTGGGGAAGTTGGGAGAATTAATTTATTGAAAAAAAAAAGGACAACTATCCTCCGTTTTATGTCCTCTCTTTTTTGTAATTGGAGGCAACCGCAGGTGTAACGCTGCACCTCTAAAAAAAGAGGCCATAGAAAGTTAGAGCATGTTAAAATGTTTAAATTTTCCTTCCATACGTTTCTCTTAATTTGTTTTTACCGGCAAATGTTTATCGACCGCCTTGGTTAAATGGAGGCACTTTCATTCACAATTTCAATTTATAAATCAACAGCGGGAAATGAATTTTTTCCAATTACCGAAGAATTATTTCGGGAAGAAAAATTTGAAACAGCAACAAAACTGCGGAGATTAGTCACGTTTTTCAGGAGCATATTTCTATCAACGAAGCGTAATCTCTCGTACAGATACAGTTTAATCTTATCGTCCATTACCAGGTGCACGTCACCCATTTAGAAGAAAAATGTTCTGCAAAACTGACGAATCCTTGTGTAATAGCTTTCATGTATTCAATTCAAATTTGCCTCTCTTTTATTCCTAACTCATCTTCCATAACAATTTTCTATCACTCCCAACTGTGATTCTATATTTTTTAAAAGTATTGTAATTACCGCAAATTATGCGCTATCTATTTTTTTTTACGAGAATAATTTTATGAATCTCCTTGATACGAAATATTTTCTACGCATGACAGAGATGACATCTACGAATGGTTTCCTAAGAAACGTTTATCGCAGAAGTCCGAACAAAGGGAGGGAAATTCGAACTAGGACAATAACCAGTTTCCGCGGTTGGCACTGAAAATAGTGTTTCCCGAACGACTGGACATCGTTCCTCCCGGGAACGGCGTCGCTCGAAAAGAAAGTTGCAAGCGTAATTGTCGGGAGCCCAGAAGTTTATGGTCATGAAAACCACATTTATGGTTTACTGGGTTTCGCGCGCCCACATCGTATACGGGTCAGCCGTGAGTAATCGTTGCTATTAAAATTCGTTATAAATTGTGGCCGAGTCGCTCGTATTTCGTAGCTGGTGAAAAGGCTCCGACTGTGTTACGATAAAGTCACTAATGGCGATGTGATGAAAGCATTTTGTCCGGCGATAAAAGTACGATAACGATGTCGAGAAGGATAATGAGTAAAATTTTGTATATTAACCCTGATACGGTCGTCGAATTCTGTTCGACTAAATCGTATTGAAGTTTAATTAAATAAAACTTGTCTTTATTTTGTTTTAATATATTTTTGGTATAAAACTGAGTAGCAGCTTTTTACTATCTTTTTTTTTTTAAATAAGGAAGTTTAAAAAAAAGAAGAAAAAAAAAAAGGTTTTGTAGTGGAATTAGTGAACACCGAATATAATGAAGAGGAACAGTGAATTTGCATAATTCGAAGTTGGCGGTAAAACAAAAATACGGAACGTAACTTTACAATAAATTTTATATCGAGTACTTTAAACTTCCAACCGTTTACTTCCCTTTACCTCAGCTATTCCGTTACCGCAGGATAATTAAATTTAATTTTTGCTAGCCGTTTCTCCAATAGAAATTAAAAAAGATAGGGGAAGGAAAGATCAAGTTAAGAAACAGGTTGAAGCAATTAGATTTTTCGAGTTTCTCTTTGTCAACCGGGGGTAAAGTAGTTAGAAAATCGCTGGAGTTCTAATTGAAGTAATTCGGGTAAATTGAATCCCCCTCGAGGGTTGTTTAAACGAGACTCAAACGGTAAGCAACAAGTTAATAAATAGTTAATTCAAGTAAATTGTGTAGCATCATATTTCTACCCCTTTACTTTATCATTTTATTATTACAATTATTGCCACTACCTTAAGAATACATTATATTTCTCGCATCTCGACCTTTTCACGATACACCTTCTTGTCGCGAGAACAAGAAGATTCACAACCCCTGTATTTAACCTCAAAATAATCCAAAAATAACCCAAAAATAACCCAAAAATAATCAAAAAATAATCAAAAAATAACCCAAAAATCGACGAGATGAAATCTCTTGCCTCACGATTCTCTGGTCGACGCATCGTAATAAAAGAGCAACGACAGCGGTCGTCGAGATAACGCGCCATTTTTCCGCTCCGATAAATTACATTCGACACTGCGGAACAGCGAGGCAGACTGTGTTCCGCGAATCAACGGGACAAAAGGGTCGCAACAATAACCCTTAAACAACACCTAACATCCCTTTCAAACCGTCCTGACGACGCGAAAGGATCCAGTCGCGCTTTCCATTCATTCGATTATCCCCCATTCAAACGCGGCACCCTTCCATCGGCCATTCCTCGTTTCTCCGCTTAAGTCGCTCTGCCTCTTCGTGGTCGAGAACCAGCCCACTGTGAAAAACACCCGTTACACCTTGCAACGAGGAGGCAAGGGGAAAGAAATTGCCTGGTACCGACGCATTTTCACCCTTATTTCTCCTTTGATTACGCGTTAGGTCGATTCTTTTGCTTTCTGTTGGCTGTGAAAGGAAAGGAAACGGGGTTTATGAGGGAACAGAGGGTTCGGGAATTTCTGTTGGTAATTTATTAGAAGGAATAATTTTGCATTAGCATTTTATGTAGTTCCTTTGCTCGCGAAGGTGTGGAACTATATTTAGTGGAAGGAAAATTGATTCAATGCAGGATTTACTTTTGCCGAAGATTTGTTAGGTGAATAATTATAGAATCACAGTTGTGTGAATTGTTACGATTTTGCTTGCATTAATAGCTAAAAGAATTAATAACTAATTGTTTTGTCCTTTGATGAATTCGGATGAGCAGAATTTTATTGTGTTTTAGGAAATAATCGAACAGAATAAAGTTAGCTTCTAGAACTATAAAATACCAGGGTAGGTACTCGAACCGATAAGCTTTCCATTCCACGATTCTAACCAGGAAGAACGTTTCAATAAGCCAACCCAAAAATTCGTCATTTTGGGGTTAAGAAGGCACTCCGTGCAGGGGTCTCGAAAAATTCGAAAATAATACCTGGAGCGAGAACACGGGGGATGAAATGGGTAGGGGGTGAAAAGAAATAGGCGAATAGGGGACAGAGCGAACAGAGAGAGCAGAGAACAGAGGAAAAGGGGAAACAATAGGCAGAACGAATGGCGGAGGAGAGAGCAAAGCGACGAAGAGAACACAGAAACATAGTGAAAGGAACGGCGGAAAAAAAAGAAGAGAACGAGAGCGAGAGAAAGAGTAAGAAAAGGGCTGGTCGCGGAAAGAGCAACGGAAAAGCGAAAGAAAGAGAGCGAGAGAGGTGAACAGTGGGAAAGGGTTGGGAGAAGTCTGCATTTGCATTCCAAATAAACGTCGTCGACGGACGCTAAATCGCTCTAATTAGTCGTCCCGCTATGAAAGTACTTTAAGTGCCGCTTGTTCGGCATCCAGAGCGCGTTCTTAAAGCGGAAAAGCAAAGAAAAAGCCGCGGAAGTAAAGTCGATTCGCCGGAAGTCGGTTCGTGTCGCCGACCACGCGGAAAGTGACGCCGTCGGGATGTCGATAAAGAGATCCATTGAACGGAACACTATGACACTATTTATTCATGCATTTTTACACGTGGGAAATCTGAAGATAAAATGTAAATACAGCGTAAGAAGCTTACGTTGAGCTTACATTTTGTGGTAGAAAGTTTGGAAAGTTAAGATTTTACTTATACGGATCGTGGACGTTGAAAAAAGTGAAAATAGAAGGGTGAGCTAGAAATTATCCGCAATGTATTTATAAAATTAATCAAGGCTATAAATTAGTATTTTGTTTTACTTTTAATACATTTGGACGATCGAGCTTCGTCATGTCCTGCGAGTAAAATGTTCTCGGTTAAACCATAAACCAAGCGTGCACCGCTTCCTTCGGTCGCTGATATATGGAGCAACTTTTTCGCACGCCTGAGGAACGGTTCACAAAGAAGTATTGTTCTTTGTACGAACGATCGTATTCACTGTGTCGCTAAGCGTACAGCTAATTAGATATATTGACACCTGTGGTTGAAACGGTGTCGGCTAGGAACTGTTGGAAGCTATCGTAACGGGACCAAAGAACCGCAATAAACAGTCGCAGTATTCAGTCTACAAAATACACTATTTTTCCAGGAACAAATCAATTTGCTATAACTCTCTATCGCATCGTATAAAAAATATGATTCAAGTAACGGGTCGCGTGAATCCGATCCCATTTATATTCAATAATAAGAACGAAAGTAATAAAGGAGCTAAGTACCGTTTAGGCGATGGTACGATATAGACAACTTCTAACTAGACATTCATCGAGGTAGGAAGAAAACGACGCACCAATTGAAACCTGATTTTATTCGCGACAAACATGGACGAAGATTTAACTCCGATAATAAATCTCGGGCGGAAAGGATACACGAGCGTCGAAAGTGACGCGTCCAAGATGAATGTACCGCTGAAAATAAGATTACACAGCCATCAATACGTTCCGGTTTCCTGAAGCTTCGACACAGAAATCGTTCCAACGAACCAGCTGGATGGAAGCATAGGAGGTGGTGAACGAAGAGAACGACGAAGAGGACGACGAAGAGGACGTCGAAGGGGGAAAGGGTTGGAGGGTATAGGAGGCGGAGGACGAAACAATTTTTCCTCCGCTTGGCCGTCTGCAATGTCATTTATTATGTAGCCAACCGGGCAATTAAAGTTAACTCGGCCGTGCTTTCGCTCTTCCCTTTCTATCTTTCTCTTTCCCCGTCGTTTTCCCCACCATCTCCCACGCCTCCAGCCGCCTGCTCGTTCCCGTGTCGCGTCCTGGCGAACTTCTTCGCGGAATTTACCAAGCTAATTGTCTGGCGCCGTCCGATACTTCGTTTGTCGTGGCAAGCTCCGTTCGATAATTAGCGTCGTGCAATTTCCTTGGGGGATCCCTTCGAAACGAATTGCGGGATCGCGTTTGGCGTTGCTAATTGTCGAATATGGTTATTTGGGTTCTTAAGAAATTTCAAATTCGGTGGAACACGATTTTTTATCCTTTATAGGTGCATTTGGAAGAATTTTTCGCGTAACATTATTCTACGAGAAATAAAAAAGAAAAAAAGCAAAAAAAGCTACATTTCAGGCTATCTTCATCTTCGACGAAGATTTGGTTGAATACTCTGAATAATATTTCGTTGAATACGTATTTGGCGATTTCGTTGAAGTCACCGATCATGTTGTCACAGTGTATCAACGTCCGAGCCAGATATAGCCATCAAAGTGACGTCTGAGAAGCGGTGGAAACGGAAGGGAAAGAAGAAAAAGCGAAGCGGACCGTAGAAACATAAATGAAAGAATAAGAAGCGTATGACCGAGATGGCCACCGAATTACCACGTAAATATTCAGTTTTCCCGTGGTCGTTCCTGTTATTTATTACGTAGCGATGGTACAGGACAAAGAGAAGGCATGGTCGAGGTGAGTAAGCGACAATATCGTGGCGCCTCGTCGTTGGCAGCACGCCATGTGCATCTATTATAAATCTGGCCTCGTAGTCCCGCCGAAGTACCCTAGACCTTCACCTTAGCGTCTTCGTCGTGATTCTGACCCGCGTCCCATCGATTGCCCGGATAAAACAACGTTTCTCGATGCCAGACCTAACCCGAGGACCCTTTGGTCTTTTATTTCTCGCGTGTTTTTATGTCGAGTCGTTCTTCAAAGTTCCATAGATCTCTGAATGAAAACCATACACGTATAGATAGGAGTTGTACGTTTGAAAGTGAAATCATATCTATTTCTTACCATTCGTTTGATAATTCTAAGAAATTTTTCAAATTTCCTTTTTTCAAGGAAATTTAAAAACGTAAAATTGCATAGAATGCACATGATATGAAAAAAATACACAAAATATTCAAATTATAGTGCCTTTTACAACACCCGGTAGGTGAAATAATTTTCTAACCAAGTTCTATATTTTTTTGCTTATCATATTCTCAAAAATATAAATATGGATAAAAATCCGCGGTCTACTAATAAGTCAAGTAACCTAGTTTAATACAGTTTCACAGAGAACCTCCAGAAAATATTATCCATGGAGCTTACGTAAAATCGAAGAGAATTATCGAAGGGAATATTTCAGCCACATATAATATACCGTCGCGGGATGCGTGATAAATTCATTACACCTGCTCCAGCATAGATAAATTCGCTCGGTATAATTAGTCCGGTAGTCGGGCGCGCAACAAATGAATAATTTGTTCGTGTAATCGTTGCACGATTTATCGGGATTATTTGCATGCGTTATCACCAGTACACAGGAGCGATTCTTAAAAAAAGAAAAAAAAAAGCGTATCGGTCGATGCCCGTTGACGAGATTCCATTCATCATTCTCACGGTTAATAAATACCTCGAAGCCGACCGATTCGCGGAAGTTGAATGAACAAAGTCCGCGAGAGAACTCGACACGGGCGTGACCGGCTGGAACGTACTACACGCGTGCGAGGAATCTTAAAATCGACCCAGCCAAGAGAGGGTTGGCCTTTCTTCTTGTCTTGAGGATCTCACGCGAAGAAAGTCAGCGTCCGTGAAAAACGGTACGCCGGCAAAAATAGCTCGAGCCATGGAAATACTTGGATTCGCAGAACTTTTCGTGGCTAGAGTCCACACGTTGGGTGAGATTTATAACACCGTTGCTTATTTTAATTGATCGATCAATAACAATTGAGATGTAATATAAAAAATAGCGCGATTAATTTCCATTTCAATTTTATAAAATCGTAACAGGTATAAAATATTATATAAAATATTGCATAAAATATTACAGAGTCTCATAATTTGATTTTTCAAAATAAAATTCAATCCCTTGTAATCTATAAATCACCGACAACCCCGAATCAAAAGTTTTACGAGAACAATATGTCTGTACGAATGAACAAGTTGCGAGATTCAACCCGGAAAAATACTGCTGATAGCTCAAACAGTCATATCGTAAAAATTTCGCCGAAAAAGAAAAATTGGTAATATCACAAGTCTAAAATATA
>SMSQ01023070.1:2772-14851 GCA_019453375.1 Ctenoplectra terminalis | reverse complement strand
CGCCAAAAGATGGCTAGGTAAACAATACGTTCTCACTCTATCCTGGCTCCTTTACCATCGTATGCATTGTTATTACTGGCCGAGACTACGACGAAGAACTCGACGGTTGACGAGCGATAACTACCACAGTGAAGCCAGTTGCGTTGGTAACATCTGGATAGGCAGTATTCGATGTATTAGCTAAGGCTTTATACGTAGTATTAAATGTAAGGTACTGAAAATTTTTTTATTAATATTTCGGAAAGTAATAAACATCAGAAGTTACAATTTTATATTCAAAGTTCTACCCGCTTCCCCCGTTCCCTTAAAATTCCGTTTCATTACGGTGGTTGGGTCATACCGTACTATAGCCATATTTAGAGTTTTGTTTCTGTGTCCGTATATTCGTGTATAGCAATGGAAAATAAGAATATTATAAGAATATTATAAGGCACAAGAATTTAAAGAACAGTTTGTGCGGGCACTGCGAGCGCGTTATGACACTGATCAAAGATTGCGGTCTGGGTCATTCTACATCAAATTGATCACTTTCTGATATCAACGTCAGGGATTTTGTTCTAAATGAAATATAACGCTGGCGAGACGGTAGGAATATAGATCACATTTTTTGTTTCAAAGAAAACACGTTCTGAAATTTTTGTTTTATATTTGTAGTAATTACACGTAAAATTTCAAAATTATTTGTCCTATGATTGATTGATGAAATTTAATATAAAGACATTTAACGAAAGCTTCTTAGACATTTTGACAAAAATTAAAAAAAACAAAAATATTCACTGTTACATTCCGTGCTTATTTTTGACATTTCACACATCGACCTACCTATAATTCATCGCGGTCCATATTGTGAGCTTCCGTTTTTTCTCAGAATAATTTAACAATCTCGGTGTAGGAAAGATATTTTTAAATAACTAAATAAATAAAACATTTTGAAGCACAATTTTATGCCTACTTATGCCTCTATAACTCGAATATTTAATTTATCAATTAATACAAAAAAAAGACGAAGAAGAACAGACATTTTCACTTTTTAACTGAAGTAAACATACTAATTATACCATTATTTAAAAATTATTTAAAATACAATATGTAAAATTATTTAAATCTTCAAACTAAACATAAAAAAATGGTTTTATTATTATACCTCCAAACAATTTTATAGTTCATATTGTATTTTATATTTGATCATGTTATATTTGTAATCATTTCACTTTAGTCAACACAGGTAACTAACGTCGAAGTTATGAGTGATATAAAAAAACGTTTTAGATGAGATTAATTTTGTTTTGAGTTGATATTTCATGAAGAATTTAGTTTATTCCTATCTGAAGGGCCCTCTCCATATTCAAGGTGATTTTGTTTTTTTAAATTAGAACTATATATTTAAATACCCATTTTTTATAAAAATAAGATGTTTAACAATAAGATACGGAGCTTCTTTTCTTTTTTTTTCCTTTGTGTCAGTGAATTATAATACAAGCCAAGTATATTGGCTGGTTAAAGCCATTTCTCCTCCGTTGGTTTTCGATTCCATTCTTGCCGTTCGATAGTTTATATACGCTCTATCGAATCTTCCCTTGCTTTCGATCTTGCCTTGAAGGAGAGACGTCCATCATTACCAGGAAGACTGATAAGAAGAATATGGGTTTACATGTTGGATTTTTTTCTCTCCCCTGGGAAAAACGAGATATGTAAGTACATAAAGTACCAAAACCATATCGATTTTCTACTTGAGCGTTAACGAAAAATGTCAATGTTTAGTGACTCATTATACAGGGTACCTTGAAAATAAAGCTTCTGCAAAGAATATAAGGGAAAACTCCCTAATACCTACGAGCCATTCAACGCCAAATCAATAACTTTTGGTAGCATATCGTCAGATCTTTATGAAACTGTAATACGCTGTAGTCTGTATGAAATAATGATGGGTTTATGCTATCATTTTGCTGGTTTCAAGGTTGTTGATAAATTATAACGTGTTGAAAATCGCGAAAAACAGGATTTTTAACCAAACACCTACAAACACCTGTTACACCTACAAAAAAATTTTTTTTTTAATTCGCATCGTAAGAGATGGAGCTTTCTAAGTATATTTGTTCGGTCGCATCACCGAACAACAAACCATCATAAACACATTAAATCAGACCTACCATAAAATCCTAGACCGAACTCCTCAGCCTCGTTACTTTCACACCTTTTGCTTCCTTCCCGGGTTTTTCCTCCCTGTACAGTTACTTGAAACTCCTTCTACCCTCACTTTCTTCCTCCATCACCTTTTTTCTCTCACCAATCAGCAACCTTTATTTCCAAATCCTTGTTGCCCTTTCCCTTTCAACTTCCACCAATCAGCAGTCAGTACCACATATTTTAGAATATAAATATCAGCATAACATCACATTCATCATGATCGATATTACTGTTCCTACCACACCAACATCGTAGAACACCATCAGCATAGTAAAACAAACCACGTAGAAACACCAAATACCAAGATACATCGAAACATCGCAAACCTGTACAACTGAACATCAACTACGCATTAAATAATATATAACTTATTTGAGTTGACTTCTTCAAACATCAATCTGAAACACCATTTCATTGAACTAGCCCCCCCCCCCCCCAGTATTAAGTTAGTGGGTGCGCAACGATAATCGTCGCAACGGCGAAGCAGTTGTTTTGGATCGCGATACAGATTATCGTACAATATTTTTTATTCTGTTATACGTACTCTTTTTCAATATGAAAATCATAGATAAACTTCCATGTTGTAAAATCAAGTCCCTGTTCTCATTTTTAAAAATCTGAAAAATATAGGTATGTTAATTCTTGAATGTTTCTCGATGAGCTTACCAAAATTCATCAATATTATTTCATAATTATTGTCAGGATCAAGTTTTAACCATGTTTGGATAAAAATCGCGCTTTTGACTTTGAAAGCAGCAAAATGACGGCATGAAGCTATGATTATTTCATATAGATTATAACATATTACAGTTTAAACAAAATCTGAAGACATTTTGCCAGAAAGTGACCGATTTGGTGTGGAATGATTAATGTGCGATTGCTTTATAACGTGCCGAAAAATTATTTGTGGAAAATGTAACAAGATCTGTATGTATATCCACACGAAATTATATAAAAATGTTATTAAATCTTACGTTGCAGTAAATTCATTATATTTGTTCCTAAAAATTATATCTCACGAATTTAAGCAATCTTATCATTTTTAATAATATTATCACTAATTTGTCATAAATTTTTTCAGCATGCATTTATTATATTTAATTTTCTTCAAATCTTAAACAACAAATGAATTATAAGCAGCATATAACGAAGCAATAAAATTTGATATTCGCATACATGTAAATACTATAAGGAGATGAGAAGTTGGCTGACTACCAACAAGCTGAAAAGTCACAGGAGCAAGAGGAATCGTCCATTCGTAGCACCCATAAAGGATATCGGTGACATCAAAATTCAGATAGATCATTATTATTCGTTGAGCAGTCGGTTATTTGAATTAGGGTGTCATTGTTATTCTTTTTCTACCCAGTCGGGTGCCGCAAGTGAATAATTATCCTTGCCCGTGTTAGATTCTTTAATCTGGCTGCCGTGAGATGGTCGGAAACGCTTACATGAAATAATAACAGGATAATTATAAAAATAATAAAAAAATTAGTAAAAGTTATATTTTAAATAGTTTGTTAGATACGAAAACAATGAGAGGGAAGAATCCGTATATGACAAAGGGAATGTCCCATACATAACCCCAGTACGAGCTACGCTCGAGTTCCAACGACTGTTTTACAACAGGGGCCCGACAGTAAACAGACGGACCCTCCGGCTCTCGGCAACCCCACCCGAGATTTGGGGAAAACTACCGGAGGACACTCACTGTTCGATCACTGTGCCGAGCAGTCGACCACCAAACGTTTTCAGCCTTTGATAAATATTTACTGAAGCGGACACGTCGCCGTCGTGTATTTTAATTAATAAAGGACCGTTTTTTACAAGTTATAAAAGCTATTTTTTATTCAATTTGTTATTATTTTTATAATTAGTTCGTTATTACTTTACTTAAGCATTGCCGGCCGCCTCGAGTGGCTAGATTAAAAAATCTAACCGAAACCTAAACCAAATCGTTGATTGGGTTTTAACAGGCATTTTTTGCAGCCTCGTATATGCAATTGTGCACAAGGGCTTTAAGCTCGTCTGATAGTCGTATACATAGAAGATAAGCGGCAACGAACCCTGACGCATCGTTGCCATAGACACACAGCAATAGGCAAAATTCAATGTAGTAGTAGCTACAGTTTTTCGCGAATATCTCGGAAACTAAGCGAGACTGCATCTTGTATGTAAAGGAAAAACTTATTCAAAATCTGGATTTTTATAACATATCCAAAAATTATTGAAATCGGAGAGAAGGCCCATTTTCTACAGTTTCAACAAAGCTTGTTTTAATAAATAATATGAACAAAAATATATTCAAGTAACTCGTTGGAATTAAAGTACAATATAAGTGAATAACGAAATAGCAGAATCAACGCAAGTAAACTACATAAGTAGAATTATACTAGTACATATCGTAACATACTTATACGTAACATATCGTTTTAAACATAAAATATCCTATAATAACATTTTTCACGAAATTCGATTGTCAATTTTGTCGTGCCTTGCTATATAAATTTTTATCCGTATGTACGTTGTTGATTGTACTGATATAACTATTCATTATTTTATCCAGAACAGTTTGAGTTTCTTGAATTTTTTATGTTTGAGTTTTGTAATATTATTTATAAAGATATGAAAAAACATTGTTCATTCCTGGAAATTTTTTCTACACTGTAACAGTTTCTAGGTGGAAGTCGGTTGGAAATTAATTCCACAACAAATCAAAATGTTATCTCGAGCATCAATTCAGGGAGGTAGCCGTAGTAATCGGGATCGCACAACTAGTCTATGTCCACCCTATGATCGAAATTGTACGGTATTGTACGCAAGAAGATCTGATTATAGGGCTGCCCTTATTGACACCTTGCGATGAATCGCACGCAACCACGTGAGCCGGGCGCGTGAGACACACGACGGAAGTCCAGCTCATGCGTCAAGCACGTGCTACTCAGCGAACGTGTTAAAGCTTAGCGTAAAAAATAACAGTAGAGAAAAAAACAAGGATTGATCTTGTTTATACATATATACACAATATAGGAGTATTCATGATCCAATACTTTATTGCACTTTGGTACAAACGTAAGGTAAAATCGCGTGTCTATTTATAAAGATCTAACATACGTCACAAATAATTAGTAAACAACTAATAACGTTATGGTAACATATCCTCGCGCATCTAGATACTTCTTGTGCTTTAACAACTATTACAAATGTACTAACGAAATTAATTAATGAATTCACAAGTGATGAGTCGAGCAATAATTATGAATAAAAATCTGCCAAAAACGGTGATAAGATTTATCGAAAGAAGCCTTGTGTTTTAAAAATCTATAATAATTGAATATACCATTAATTACAAAATGAAATTCATACTTCATTTACACTGTATACTTGAACAATGAAAAGTGTGATGAACAATGAAAACGTTTCCCTGATTTCTAGTTAATTAAGTCTTATGTCAAAATATTATCTTTATGCATTAGTTTCCTAACTATGTCTATGCAGTTGACAAAACGGGCTCTGCTTGATTTTCTTACCGAATCCTTAGTAGCTGTAATTGAATTGAAAATAAGGAGCGTTTATTAACAAAAAAGTGTAAAAAGCAATTCGTTTGTTTGTGCAGGGTGTTTGCGATAACTCTGGATAGCCCTTTATTTTCTAACGCATTGCAGGCACAAACAATTTTTTTTAATGAAAATCACACGGTACAAGAGGGCACCATTTTCAATGTTTTCTCCATCGTTTAAGGAATACCTCTTGAAATAAAATAGAATAAAATATTATGAGAACTTTAAATTAAGTTATTTTTCCATTTTCTCTCTTTGGCGACAGAAAATTATTATCCTTTGGCCCTACTATTCTTGACAAAGACTCTTCGTGTCTGTTTCAAGTGAAACAGACTCTTCGAGCGCGAACAAAACCACCAGTTAAGTTTCCTATTCCAAACAAGTATTTTTCCAATAAAAATCAGTAAACTGCTAAGCTCAATATCTCAAAAACTACTTGAAATCGGTCGTGTACATGAAAGAATAATGAATTCATCTTGAGGACTATCAAATGATGTAAAGAAAAATATATAGTTCTATTTAAAAAAACGAACTTAACCTTTATATCTTATTAGATAATAAACCAAAGCAAGTCTTATTTCATCAAAATATGCGCCCTCTTGCCATTCAATTTTGATTTAAAAAAATTTTTCTATTTACAATACGTTAGAAAATAAAGGGCTGTCCTGAGTTACCGCGAACATCGTATATTGTAGATTGAATATAAAATCAACGTTGACCTTTTTCTAATAATTGTTGAGGAGGTTACGTGGAGGAGTATTTAAATAATTATATTCAAGATACGGTGGAAGAAAAAATACATATTTAGATAGTTTCAAGATGATGTGTACAAGACTGGCGCACGGTTAGAACTGCGGAAAAAAGCAAGTAATAGCGCGTACATTCATACCTGGGATGTTCGGAGGCATCCTCAAACCTTAATCGACGATTATACCATAAAGTAAAAGCCCGTAAGGAAAGGTCCGTTATTTTCGGTTTTTCTTTTAGGATGTGGAGTTTACACAAACACATGTAAAACATGGGTGCCTTCCTTTCATGGGTGCGGCTCTTTCGCTGATTTTGGGAAAAGAAAAATTGTTCTTTTTGGAGGGTACGTGTTTCCGCCAAAAAGTTTACCGTTACGAAGAATATAAGATAGCCAGGATGAGGCTGTCAGTCCAACGTTGTTTATAAGTTAGTCACGGTAAGTAGTCAAGATATAAAGAGCAACTTTTCCGAACATCTGGGTTAGTAATTGGCTTCTCCTGCTCCTATACACTTTTCTAGTAGATGTTTTCGGTACGTGAATCTTGAGCCGTGTAAATAAAATATTTTTTTTTTTACAGCAAGAAGGATTTTTACTTGAGATACAGGATTGAAACTTGGTGTACAGTATTTTTTTTGTTTTTTGGTAAGTTATCGAAAGGTGCATTGCCAGGTAAAACTGATTCAAGAACACTTTTGACCATTTTATTCAACTAAACCCTTTCATCGAAATCGGATAACGTTGCTATGAGCTACAAACAGTTAAAAATGACAAAACTCGCAATTTTTTACGACTTTTGATATAATTGTAATCTAAAGATTCTTTCTTTCGATGCCTGTCGCTTGTTTCTGTATGAATCGATTTCGATAAAATTTTCAGCATGTACACAATTGTCGTAAATATACAAAATATATATTTCAAATTTTTATTTCGGGTTCAGATAAAAGAGTCGTGATAAGCGACCTTTACTATGTTTTTATTATAATACCGAAATTATCTAAGATATTTTCTGAGATCCTCCGGGACCCTCCAATGTCATGTACGCGCGAAAATACAACAGTGTCGTTCTAGGGTTAACTTTACTCTTGCATAGAATGCTCTACAAAGGATAGACCATTTTCCAAATCATTTGGTCGGTTGATAACGGATTGGGTGTGAGGTTAGCGAGCTTCCAACGTTCTCCTGTTAATCGATCAACGCGTGTTATATGTCTGGGAGTAGACAATTGGAACATTCTGAATAAGCATGGTCGTTGATCTCCTATAGTTAAGTTGACCATCCATAGTGTATTTTTCAGTACTGTACTGCTTTTTTGACGGTCGTATTACAAAATTTTAGAGCATCGATTTTTTACTGTATTTAGAGCATGTGTACTGCTTTATATTTTATACTATTTTTTGTCATTTAGGAAGAATAATCACTGAACTGTAGGTAAATATCGATACACAATTCGCACAATATGTTTTTATTAATTCTTTAACGTTTAATTCATGAACACAATAAATATTCATGTACGAATTGTGTGAATGGAAAAATGGCATTATAAAAACACTGATTCAGCATTTTGAAAAGCAATGCAATCGATTTCTTTAAAAAATATAAAAAAAGTTGTCAAATTTTTAATGAGTATTGCGAGAACAAATGCAAATATTGAAAGAGTTTTTTCATTCAACAATGGTTATTATATTTCTCAAAAATTAACTTTAACAATAAATATACTATTAGCTGTGTTAAAAGCAAAAACTAACACGCAATACAGCTGTGAAGAGTTTTTAATTATTATAAAGGAAGATAATGAAGTTCTAAAAAAGAAAAATATTTGAAATCAAAATCGAAATTTTTAAATTAAAACTAAGGAATAACTATATTAACATATTGGGCACGGCGCTCTGCTCACACAACGCGCTCCCAGGACCCGCACATTTTTGGGCGCTCTAGAAACACTTTATACGATGCATATATTCACTTTTTTAATTAGCATTTGGTAGCAGATATTCGCATAAAGTATTCTTAAATATTATTATATATTTTTTTATACATCTTTTACATTATTTACATTTTAAAAAATTTTAATTATTTATTTTTGCAAGTTTGAGTAATCCTTTACCGTATGATACCGGGTGAAGCATTCTCCCTTGTTATTATCATTAAAAAACTGAAAATATAAATGATTTTTAAAAAGCTGTTTCCTTACAAATTAAAACGCCAACTTTGAAATAATAAAATAGTGTACAACAATAAAACACTTTATAAGGCATGATGCACAGAGACACAGAGCTAGCAATGTAATGGCTATACCGACCCACTGATTTTTACGCTCTCAGAATGTTGACATTCATTTTTTTTTCGCTAACCATTTGTTAAGGGAATACGCAAGACTTCGTTACCCTGGTAACGTAACAACAAAGTCTAGTTTTAGTTCCTTAAATCGTCGATTGAGTCGAAGAAACCTGAAAACGAGATACATATCTCGTCTTCCGGCCATAACGTTCGGATTGCTAAAGACGAGATATCTCGTCTCCCGTACGCAATGTGTTAAATTAAATCTATACAGATAAATAATTTTTCATAAGAAATAGATTTTTAAAACCGTTGAAGTTCAACTTTTTTTTTACGTATACTGCATGTTGACATAAAACATCTAGTTATTGTACCTGCAAATCTTTTATTAACACATTGCATACGAGTCTCGAGATATCTCGTATATAGTAAACCGAATTTTGTGGCCGGGTTACGAGATATCTCGTTTTCATGTTTTATCATACGTGCATATCGACGACTCAAGAAATTAAAAATAAATATTTTTATTACGTTACCAAGATAACGAAGTTATGCATATTCTTATGGCAAATAATTAGCGAAATAAATGTATGTCGACATTCGGAAAGAGTAGAAAACAATCGGTCAGTATTGCCATTAATATCGGTAGGTCTGTGTCGATCGTGCATCGTACCTTATAAAGTGTTTTATCGTTGTAAAACATTTTGTTATTTCAAAGTCCACGTTTTAATTTATGCGGAAACGGTTTTTCAATTATTTTACAAAATAGACCCTAATTCTAAAACAGTAACAAAATGAAAAATAAAATAAGTACATACATACATATATGCATTGTACAAAGCTTTTTTGGAGCGTTCAAAAATGTACGGGCCCTGGAAGTGCGTTGAGCAAGAAGTGTGCCAAAATTATGTTTCCGAGATCGAAAAATATCTATTACAGTCGTATTGGTGGAGACCGCGAATATTTAAAAAGAAAATTGCTCACGAGCTGTTGAAGAGAGCGAATGTGTCGGCTGATCGTGTGCTACCTATTCAAGAGATAGTTATTATGCAAACTAATGTAGAGTTTTGATAAATAAACCTATTTTATTATTCAATGTCTTATGGCGCAATCCCACGTTGTAACATTACATGCTGAAGTAGCACGTGGGAGCGTCCAAGAATAAACATTTATTTCGACAACATAGCTTTCTCTTACTTCTGCTATAATTTTCAAATTCCTTTCTATCTAAGCTCGCTCCCACTTGATTAAAAAAATTCCTAATTCTGATAAAAATGTGTATATAACATAAATTAAAAAAAAGAAAATTTGCATATTAATAATAGCTTTTTGTTGGGATTCACCGAGAATATGTGCATACCCCCGCAACGCGCAAGACCCACCAGCTGCAAGGTCTTTTTTGACCTGTGCTTTATTGCACTCTCTGCTGACCAGCCCGAGGATTCCCGAGGACTAGTCAGTCTGTTTTAGCCGCCAGCACTCCCACATTGAAGACCGGCACCACTTTAACACTACAGTTTTTTCAATCACAATAGTATTTTCATATTTCTCCTTCTCTACTAAACAATATCTATTTCCTAGGATACGTGTAATTTTCCACCTACGATTTTATTAAGAATAAAAACAGTTTCCACAGCGAACACTGTTTTACCATTTTTTAATAAATATTCCAACACTTTTTTATATTTTTCTCTAAATTAAGAAGTTTTTTAACGAAAGAAAAGCCAGGATTGGGTCAAAAATAACGCAAGGGCTGTAACAAGGTTAAATCACTCTTCCATCTTCTCTCTGTCCTAAAAAATTAGAAGTGGGAATTTGGATTTATTTTCGGGTTCACAATCGCAGTTTTTTTTAGAAATTTTATGTTGTACTAATATAATTAATTTTATGTCGGTGGTTTGCAAAGCTTATGTCGAGTTCACTAAAATTTTATTATCAATTGTCAATTGTTAAGGTTTTCTGTACAACATATCAGTATTTTTAATTGAAATTCATTTAAGGCATGTATTACGCATTGATTCAGGTAGGAGTCCGGAACAATTGGGGTTCTACCGTTAGTCTGTGTCTACACTTCTAAATCATACGGTGCTCTAAGAAGACTTGATTATAGATCTTACGACAAATTGCACGTGTATCATGTACTCACGCACACATATCAAATCTCGCAAGCCAGGGGTATGAAACACATCCAATAAAAGTCCCCTTCGGGTGACTTCTTGTGTGAAGCGGACAGTACTAGCAAGGCGATTATGAACTGTGCGTACCTCGCAAAAACTTCCGAGGGACAGCACAGGGGCAAGGAGTGTTTGGCTCAGTTCACCTGTGCCACGCGATTCGATTAGTATGTGTTAGCATTTCAGTAAATAATGTGCAAGAACTAATAAATTTATGGACACGAGGCGTGTTCCTTCATCTCTGACCAATCAGCCCTGCATTTTTTTTCACGGAATTCCTTGTAAAACACGAATAGTAGTAATGAGAAACGTTAATCTTACACCTTGTGTAAATAGAAAAAGCTAATGTTCATCATAAGATATCCTCCTTAAAATACAGTAGCTTTCGTTTCAAAGATTTTTTCAAATACTAAATAATTTGTGAAATAATTATATGGAACGATTATAATTTAACACTCTGCATACAAGCTACAAAAAATATTTGAACGTACCCGTATTTTTCAATAAAACATTTTTCGATCAATCAAAAACTACTATTTAATGACAAATGATTTAATATAGCTGAATTTAATTAATTAGTACGTAAATACTAAAATAAATAAAGTGTAAGTACTTTTATAGCCACTATACATTATACTGTTGTATAAACTTCCATACAACTGTAAATTGTTGTGCAGCAACATAACATAAGTAACTTGGATATGGAATGGTCTAGTATCGAGACTTACATCAAAAGAAGGCTTATGCTAATCGATGGATGTTAAAATATCATGAACAAATGAATAAGCTAGATAATTCAAGCCACAATACGACTATATATTTTCTTATACCAACAAAAGATGCTCTAGAGTCTAGAGGGATTAATATATGTCGTGGTTTATCGAGCTTCAAGCACTCGTTTGTTATTTGTAATATATTCAACGAGACAAGCCAATGCAGATAAACAAAACATCCGCGCACTAAATTATACCTGACAGATGCAGTGACTCCAGTTATTTGGCTGGCAAATACTAGTCAACTGTTAATGTTGATGGACGGTTTTGTATTACTGCATAAAATGTGTCGAGTCATTGCAATCAGCATCCTTACTTGCTATTTATTGATCGATCTATATGTAAGGGAGAGAAAAAAAA
>SMSQ01023067.1:0-15311 GCA_019453375.1 Ctenoplectra terminalis | reverse complement strand
TGGAATTACATCGTCGATGTATTCCTACCTATCCACGATCCATCTTACGACGGTTCTCGTTATTTTTCTTCCCCAACGTTCGTCCAATCAATATCTGATTCAGCGTTCCACGTCTGGTAAATCAAGATCTACGAATCTTTGGAATCACACCGTTCGATGGTGGATTAAATAAAAAGGATGGGAAAAACCGAGCCACCGTATTTCAAGCTGACAGGAGTTCAACGAAGTCTTTGATTAATTACCGATTAGTTTAATAATTGATGGTGCGCGCGCGGGACAATCAATTTAAATCAAAAGTGCCGGTGCTGCAGCTGAACTCGCGAATTCTCGCCGAATGAAACCGGCGAAAGGGTCAACGAAATGGTTCACGTGGAAATCGTTTTCCTGAGGAGCGTGTAAAATCCCATAAATCTTTTGCTCTCGTGACTCAGCGTTACCCCATCGGGTTACGCCCAGTGATCCTTTTTTTTACGTTTTGTGTTTCCAACCGGATTGGAGGGAAGAATATCATCTTCCTATCAATTACCACGCTCTGACGAAATATAAAACGAAAAGGATTAGAAACGCCCTGCGTCCACGAGGATTAGCTTAAATCATGCGATATGTCTGAGCAGTATGTTTCTGCAACGTGTCGCGGGGCGTTTTTTTTTTTCGAGTCGATAGTATTTTATTCGATGCGTTGAAAATTATTCCTGTTACCGATTTCGGAGCTATTTTCGTGTCAATTATGCTCGGTTTTCACTAAACTTTACACGAAGCCGAAACCTTTCACGATGTTTTAATCTTGAGACAAGTACCGGAAAAAAAAAGATTAATATATAATAGTATTATAGAAATGAATTATTATTAATACAATATAACATATATAGTTTCTCGTTTCAATCGCACGCTTGATATCAACATTTCTAAATATCAGGAAATATTTTTAATATCGAACAAACTCGGAGAACCGTATTAAAATTAATGATATCGCAATTCNCTTGAGACAAGTACCGGAAAAAAAAAGATTAATATATAATAGTATTATAGAAATGAATTATTATTAATACAATATAACATATATAGTTTCTCGTTTCAATCGTACGCTTGATATCAACATTTCTAAATATCAGGAAATATTTTTAATATCGAACAAACTCGGAGAACCGTATTAAAATTAATGATATCGCAATTCTCGGAACGTTCTGTAATTTACAGGAAAAAATACGAACACAGGTTTCTTCGCTCGCGTGGTTTAAAAAAATAAAAATTATCGCTCATATTACATTTAATAAAAATAGGTATACGTTAATTGTCCGTGGCCATCCGAATTCTCGGCGTAAAAAAGAAAATCATAAAACTTGATTACTCTTTTTCATGGAACACTTTTACCGGCCACGGTTTTTCGCGGCGCTGCTCGACACAAAGAAACACAGATCCCTATTGCGTTTCGTCGAGGGTCACATTTCATTTCTCGGCGTTCCAGCGCTCTCGACGGAAGTTCCATTTATTTTATTACAAGAATCCTGATGCAGCAGCCACCGTCGAGGCGAACCCGATGTCGGATATTCGTCTTCGTTACAGAGGGGCCACTGTGCTCGTTAGGAGCTTTGCTACAAGTGCTAGTTTAGCGATTAGAGAGAAGGGATACCCCCTATACACAACTACGCTTCTGTTTTCTCTTTTTCTTTTTTCTTTTTTTTTTTTTTTCTGCCTGGCGATAAGTGGTATTCTTATGTGCTTAGAAGACCGAGGTCGAGGGCCATTAAGAGTCCGTGGATCTGATTCGAGGCTTCGTGGATCGTCTGGAAAAATAAACGGTGTCAATAACAAAGCTTTTGTGAAACGAGTCGATGCAAATTATTAGACCGATCGGAGGCTTGTGATTTTTTAAATTGCTACTTAGTTCGATATTATAGGACGTTGGAGGATAGAGGATGTTCCATAAGGGTTGGATAAAAAATGTTGGGTTAGGTTAGATTTTATGAATCCTTGGTTAAATTATACGCAAATTTGATTTTGGATTTTTTAGATAATATTATTTGTAAAATGATAAGTGTTGATGTGCAGTTACTTTGATTAATTTTTTGAAGTTGTTTGACCATTTTGGAAGTTATTAAATTGTACGAATTATTTAACCCTCTGTGGGACCGTGTGACTTAAAAGTTACAAATTGATGTATCTATATTTGAAATAATTAATTTTCTTTAGTTATCACTGCACTATTAAATTTGATTACTGTATTACCGTAGCGACACCACGATCTATCTACGGTAATTATTAGTTTAAATATTTTCAAGTCAAAGTGAGAAACTGTAATCGATCGTAATTTTTTCTCCGATAAGCAGACAAAATTCGGGCTATAGAGGGTTAATGGTAAAAGTTGTGATTTGGTATTATTTTTTTAGTTACCTAACACAAGTGATTGGAATAATTTTTTCACGTTTGATTAGTTTATAAGCAAAGATCGTTTCCGTTCAATTTTTAAACTACTCTTCCGTCTTCGAAATTGATCCATGTAGTCTACTTAAGGATCTGTCGGACAGTTGGGTGCCAATTGATTTAGATGAGGAAGTTGAATTACTCAGTTGGCACTTAATAATATTCACGCATTTTTTATTTCTACTTCTTACGAAGCAAACAATTCGTATAATGTTGCAGATATTAATAAGAGAGTTATAATCTTCTAATTAATTATTCATAACGTACGTAAAATTTTTAATAATCGTTTTCTCGATGCTTATACAATTCTTATAATTGTAAAGATGCGTCGAAAGTAGTTTGGTTATTTTACAGTGTTTCTATAATTTACATTTAAGTTGAAAACTTAAGTTTCAGAAGCTTCTGTTAAGTGTATAGGAGAAATTCAGAAAAAATTCTGAAGTTATGCTTCTACTGGTTCGAGGTGGCGTTCTTACACTGGCAGTGGTAGAAGTAGACTCTTTATAGTACGATATATAGTAGAGTAGGATCAATAATTGTTTCGTTGCCCCGTAGAAACAACCTACGTCTGGACTTAGGGAACGTTGAAATTCCGAACTCCTACGAAATATTCTTTTAATCTCGAACGTGAGCAGTTATTTAAGAATAGGACAGATGTTGCAACACTATTTTTAATTTGCGACAGCAGAAGACGTCGTCGTGTGGAGATGGCATACTCTTGGTTAGAATTGTGGGTAGCGTTAATAAATCGTTTTGTGGTGTGTAGTTGAATTACCGAATGTCTGGTAATTGGAAATTTAAAAAAAATTTTGCGTCTAATTTTTAGTAACGTTAGCTCGATACTGATAATTCTTATGCGTACATGAATATTTAAAATTATGGTAGATTAATTTTATTTCGTTAAGAGCTTAATGATAAAGTATTTCAAGCATTTAAAACGAATGTCAGGAACATTGAAGAATCTAATGTAAAAAAAATATATTTTATAACAATTTGACGAACATTGATTTAACGTTAATTATACCTGAAAGATAGAAACATTTTGTAATTAACGAGAATAATTTTTTTTACAGCTATTTATCCCTGAAAAAGTTTTTTAATTACGATTTTAAGATTAAAAGAACTAATAATGGAAGACACTATAAAAAGTGTTCATCTACGCTAACATTATGTTTCGTTGAAAAAGCGAGTTCTCTGGCAATCTTCCTGACCTGTTCATACCTTATTAACAAGAAGACAAAGCTTACAGAGCTTACAAAGAGAGCGAGACTTAAATTAAAGTCACCAAGCACAAAGTAATTCTTTCTTTGAAACAAAGAACGTCATTATAGTCTCTCAAAGAAGGTTTAAAGAGTTTTAATTTGTAAACAAATATCGTGCTATTTCATCGTGAATAATTCATTTTAAGGCCTACGAATCCTCAACGCGTGACAACTAAATATTTCGTTATATATATAAATAAATCTAACAGAGTTCGGTGACATCTGTCCGACTCTCCCAAAGAGCGATAGGGTCTTTATCAAAAGGAAGTTCCCAGCGTTTTTTTTTTTTGTTTTTTGCTCTCCCATGGGCAAGCTCTTTCTGCGTCTAATTATACACAGTGCAATCACGTTTCGGTCGTTTGTCCCGAAACCATGACTGACCTTGTCCACAGCCCGAGAACGATCTAAATTCGGAAAGTTTTTAACAGCGCAGAGAATCCAGCGGCGCAACAACATCCAGCAACTCTTCAGATTAACTGCTTCTAACAATAACGGCGACAGTAGTAACCGTAGTAGCAGGAGCACCGACGAGGGTGGCTTTAGACGCATGCAACCGCTATCGATTGACATCCCCGCTTCGTCCTCGCCGCCGACACCGCCATAGTAGACACCACCACCGCCACCGCCGACCCAGCCTCTTCCCTTTTCTCTCAATCAATTCGACTACCCTCCTCTCTCTCTCTCTTTCTCCCTTTCACTCACTCTCTCTCTCTCTCTCTCTCTCTCTCTCTGTTTCTCCTCTCAGCATCCCCTTTTACCATTTCTCGCGATCCGTCCACTTTTGTCTTTCTTGCAGTTGTTTCCTCTATCTCTGACCTCTCCTCCTTCTTTAACTCTCCTAATGTCTTCCTTCGGTCTATGCTGAAATTTCGCGCAGATTTTCCGTCGCTCTTCCTTTCCTCTCCCGTTCGGTCTCTCTTTCTGCCTCCACTCTTCCATTTACCACCCTCCTATTTCCTCCAGCGTCTCTTTCTCATTCCAGCGTTGAACGTCGTACTCGTACACCCTCAACATTCTCCCTTTCACCTCTGGTCGCTGTTCTCGCTCCCTCTTCACACGGCTCTCAGCGTTCTCCTAGAGCCGCGAGAGAGCCTCTCTCCATTTCGACCCTCCTTCCAGGCGTCTTTCTCCGGAGCAAAGCCTCTTTCTCCCGCCACGGTTCGCCTCCTTCGCCCTTTACCTCCCCTTTCCTCCTCTTTCCTTCCCTTTTCCAACCCTGTCGGCCCTGTCGCCGGTTCCTCTCGTACCCCTCTACCCTCTCGCTCTCACACCTCATGCTCGAGAGTTTGTCGTCCTCGGCGTGGCCGTCTCGCCGTTGGATTTCTTCCGTGAACCCCTGCACGAGGCTCCCCTTGCGCGAACAGACGACACAGAGAGGGAAACGCACCGGGGGAGACGGCGGAGACGATTGAGCGTGTTATGCAGGAGACACAGGAGGAAAAAGAAGGAGACCGGCGATGGTAAAGGGAGACAGACAAAGGGAGCGTCCTCCAATCGGGAGCTTCCGAAATATTTTACGAGCTAAACTGCGCCGGCGGCCTTTGCACTGCCTGCAGGAATCGATGTCCGAAGATCAGACGCCGAAGGGTAGTGACGGATGCTCGAATCTCTGGTTTGCTGGCTGTTAAGCGGTTTAACTGTACGTTCGATCGCACGAATTGTTTGGAACATGGATTGGCTGGGAAGCGTAGCGTGCTATAATTTTGATGGGATTTTTTTAATGTGCGGGGAGCACGGAAATATGGTGGAGCCGCGTTTATTCGAAGCTTTATCCGCTTGATTTATCGCGAACCTCTTTGATGAACTTTTATTAGATCGTTTCACATAATGCGAATATTTTTCTCCGGTCGTAAAGAGAAAGGTAAAGTAATTTATTTGGAATGGTTAGTCGTCGGGTGGGTTGCTATTTGTCAATCTTTTAACCTACCAACTGTGTCGTTTCTTAATCAAAAAGTTCTTCACAGACAGAGATAAAAATTGATAAAAAGGAATCATATTGGTCATGTCGATTTCAATTCTTGTAAATGTTAGCGTGATATAACGTGTTTCTAATACAAGTGTAACTATGTATTAGAAAGCGGAGATTCCTTCAGAAAATAAATTATTGCATCTAAAGTATTGACAAGTCGTGTTACGAATTAACTTGTCCTTTCGACAATACATATATTAACAGTCATGGGAAATATGTTGATCCAGAAATTTGAACCCTTTTGTGTTTAGATAAACACAATATTCCTAAATGTGTTTAGATAAACGAAATTCTACCGTGGAAGATTTGCATTTCGTTGTTTACTTGCAATTAGACATTCGGTAATTTGGAGAATATTTAAATGTTCGTAGAACTATCGTGTTTGTAACTTTGCACAACTATCCGGGATTGTGCAGTTTTTTTTGAATAGGATACAGGTCTAGCAGCCGAGGCTATAAGTTTTAATTGGATGGTCCGAGTTCTTGTCCCGTTTTACTACTTTTATATCTGAGACGGTATTTTCGGCAATTAGAAAACGTGACTTTTAGCTGGCTTCAATTGTTCATAATACTGTATAAAGGAAAACGTTGAATTTGATTGAAACGATATTTACATAAAGAATTTTTATATTTTTAAACAATCCAATTTTTAAGGTATGCTACAATCGTATAACTCAACAATTAATGAGAACACGATAATTATGATATTTTTCTACGTGCATATTTCAATAGTTTCGGTAATAGTTCAAGAAATATTCACTCGTTTAACCGTACCAAGGGCTCGACTACTATACATCGGTGCATAAGTCAGTATAAATATGCTAGTATAACGAAATGTATGGTTTGATATTGAACTAGTAACAAAAACCTTTTATACTATTTTAAATGCATACGTGGTTATTTGATGAATGTACTTTGGCACATATATTAGTGCAAACCTTGCCGAAATGTTAGCTGAATGTGCATGAAATATTCAGACTACGTGAAAAATGTCTCGAGGATTTTCTGTAATTTATACAAAGAATTGGGGCGTACGAGATATATAAAATTTTCAGTGTCTTGTAATTTCTTTGTACAACGCTTTTCGGAAGTTTTTACTTTCATTATGAGGAATAATATTTTGTAAAATGCGGAACGTATAATCTTACTTTATATTTTAAATATTTCTTAGGATATTTAGTGGATAGGTATTAGTTATGTACTTCCAAGTGATTTCCAAATGATTTTTTTTTTTTTATTAAAATTGAAAAAAGAAATAGTAACGTATTAAAAAAAAACGGTAATGGGAAATATATTAGTAAAATGATTATTAAAGAGGGACAGTGCTTCAAAGCAAACGAGGATATGAAAATTGAAAATAACAGTATATATAATAAATAACAATATGAAAACAGTCTGCTACTTTTATCTCTGTCTTTATCATCGTCTCATCTTGTATTCATGAATACCACTTTTGTCTTGCCTTCCGTACAAGCACCACTTTCCCTGTGTCTACCTATACGAATTAAAAATTTATAGAGCCTGGGTGTCCCAGTTTTGCGATATGAACGAAAAACTTCCGAATTTCTTTCTTAATAACGGTTACACGATTCAGAAAAGAAATATTCATCTTCTGGTACATATCGCTTTACAAACTTCTTGCTTAAAATAATTAAATTCATCGTAAAATATCCTTAACATTAGTTCTATATTTACATAATTTTTAAAGAAAAATTCAGAAGTGATAATATACAGATATATAAAAATTTAACCCTCGCTTAATATAAAAACAATAAATTTAAGCTTCATATATAATTTAACAAAATCATCAATTAACAAAAACGAATGAAATACACAAAAAAATTTACAACAGCATATCTGAACACATCAACCAATATAAACCGCTCTCGTAAAAATTTATGTCTACCTCGGTTAATAATTGCATCAACGTCTAAAAAATTAATAATTGCATCAACCTCTAAAAAATGAATAACTGCATCAACGTCTAAAAGATAAATAACTACATCAACCTCTAAAAAATGAACAACTACATCAACGTCTAAAAAATATCCACGAAGATTCACCCCGAAACATCTCCACCCGAAAAATAACTCGTAACCTAACTAACCTCTAGCTCGACACCCTGAAAGTACTCAGAAAAGTTCATCTCTAACCTCTTCACCCCAAAATTCACCCAGCTTGACATCTCCAACCCTTGTCTCTACAACGTCACCGTACTTCTACCATCAAGTGCATCTTAGACGCTTCGAATCTCCATACTCGAATAGACTTACATCTTAACTCCACCGCTATAGAAAAGTCTGGCCCCTCTATCGTCTCCCCCGCGTTCAACGGCTGGCGATGGTCGCCGTTTGATGGCCGATTAAAGGAGAAAGTGCAGTCCCTTGACCGTAGGCCGGGAGAAGGGAATTTTCGATTTCCGATTATCACGAAAGCGCAAGCTCGTGGGGTCACGTTATCGCATCGTTCCGTCGACCCCGTTACACCTTCCGTCGGCTCGCGGCCGGAACCGCTGCTGATCGTGGAAGAGGTCGTCTAACGAGGCGTGTCTCTCCACGGGAAACTGGGTTAAGTGGCGAGAAAACGAGGCGGAGGCGGAAAAGTGTAATTTTCGGCGGCTTTTTCCGCGGAAATATCCTCCTTCGAGGTTTTTCCAGAAGGTATTGGTAGCGCCGAAAAAAACGTAATTCTGTTCTCCACGTTGCTTTCGCTCTAAATACACTCTTTTCCTCTTCTGGAATTTTCGCTTTTCGTTGGCCGAGTTGGCCAATATATAATTATTGAATTAACCCTTTCAAATTTGAACGCTTGCTTGTTTTTTCCATTTTTCTTTTTTTTTATATGGGGGTTTAATGTTCGATTGAGATTTAGGTCATTAGCGAAAGGAGATATTTTGTAAAGGACCCTTAAAATTTTGTAGAAGCGTAGTGTCGATTTAGTGTCCATCGTATTTTTTATGCGCTTCTGGGAGAAAATTATATGGTATTTATTGTTTTTTCTTTTTTTTTTTTGTACAAAGGAAGTGTTTAAGAGTAGAACAAGAAATTGTGATTTTGGGAATTTTTGGTCTGGGATGTTTCGTTAGTATAAAAATTGGTTTTCTGTTTACGCGGAAAGTTTAGAGACGATAGAAAAATAGGATGTGGTAGCTAGGTACTGTACTATAGAATTTATGTTGAAAATTTTGAATTCTGCTTAGAATTTTCGAAATTTTCTGTCAGTAGGATACGATATTTACGTGTAATTATCAACGAAGTTTATCACTATATTATAGGATCAAGTAACATTTTTTAATTTACATTTTCAACCTGGAGAATTTTAGTTTGCTTATATTTTCAATATTCTTGGAAATGTTTCTCCAGAAACTTTGCTAGCAATGTTTCCTTCTTTTTGTAACGCTGTCCATAGAAACTTCTCCACTGTGTATCTCGATACCGTTTCAACCGGCAAGCTGGAAAAACTTGAGGAATGCGCTTAAAAAAGATACATCAAATTTATGGCGATGTTTACTAGACACCAGGGGTACGTTTCGTAACAAAAATTGTGTATACCATCGACACCCTAACGCGTTTATACGAAATGTAAGCTCTGAAGTGTACTCCACGAATTCTAAAAACATATCAATGTGCTTAAAAAAAAACTAAACTTTGATAAATACAACGTACGTGGTCCCTTCGGTAGACAGAACACGATACTGCGCGATGGTTCTCCCTCTCGGGGCTCTCTGATTTAGCCAAATATTTTTTTATCGAGTCTGTACGTTTTCGAAAAATCGTTTGCATACGAAACACGAAATTTCCAATTTTCAACCTCCAGAGGCACAATCAGTCTGAAATAAATTATCCCAAGTAAATAAAAGATTCAAATCTACGAGTTTAATTTTATCGAGTTCCCGTACAACTATTTTCTTGTTTCACATTTTCTCTACCCGATTTCATGTTTCTCTATCGTAATAGACTACGGTCTAAAGCCGCGCCGAAGTATTTCGCTCAATTTAAGCAGACAAATCGGTAACGACGTTCAATCTCCGGAACTTTAACTTAGAATGGAAAAGTTACAGCGATGCAGTTTCGCGTAGAACGCGTTTCAAATTGTGTTTGTGGTCGGAAATATTTGCAACGATTTCGACGATGTTAGGAACTCGCTTTGCACGCAATTTCCGTGCAAAGAATAATTTTCGGAAGTTGCGTCGTGTTGCTTTGAGAAATATTTTTCTCTTGGATCAAGATTCGAGAGTCTCGCTCGAAAAGAATAATAATAAATAGCGCGGAGAAAAACGGTCGACGAAGAAAAAACAATTCCACTGTTGCATTTAAATATTATCAACGCGATTGTTGCGAACGGTGATTTTATTTTTCACGGATGATGCTTTAACAGGACTTTCTTTATGACGGAAGTTCGCCAACTTGGAAGTTTGAAACTGTCTTTCGCAGATAGTCAAGAACGACTGCGGATAAAATTCTCGTAAAACGTGGCTACGTGTATGCGAATTTCGATGAAACAAGAACACTGCGAATGTTATGAACGCTGATGTATTTTTTTTGTTTTCTTTTGTTAGTTGAATATTTATCTCTGTTGATATTCCATTGATATTCCATTGATATTCTATCGATATTCCATTGATAAATTCCTAAAATATTGGAAAAGAAAATTATTGTAAGCGTTGTTGTTAGAATATTATTGTTCGTAAAATATAATGGCAGAAACGTGTTGGAAATAGTGAGAAATATTTTTAATACTATGACATCGAGCTAGAAAAGCGTATGGAATATATTTGAGTACCGAAAAGAAAAATAGAAGAAATTATATTCACATCGGACCAATATTTCAACGTCGAGCATTCTTGTGCATTATCCTCATGGTCCACCATCGTTGAACTTTCTTGAATATTGGCGAGAAGTTTGCAACTCTTCTGATACGTTACGAACCTGAAGTGGAAGAAAAATAGTAACCGTAACTCGGGAATTATGTCTCGGAAGTTTTTATAGGAGTTTATATCAATATCTACTTGGTACGAAATTTTATACCCGTGAAATATTTAACGTTTGCTTCCGCAGTTTTGTCGTCTTTGATAAAAAAAAATTGTTCGAGAAAATTGTGCATTTTTCTAGATTTTTCTTTATTATACGCATAAATTTTCTTTAAAAGGTTTCTTTGACGCATCTTTTGTATTAACCCTTTGCACTAGCGAATTTTTTTAAGTTTCAAAGGACCACTGTGAAAACTTAGTGTTCTTTTGAAAAGAGAAACAAAAAATTATAAATATTTACGCTCTTTTATTCACTCAGTCAATTTACTTTATTTTAAAACAAAAGAAGCGTTTGAATTGACCAAGATACAGGATTTAATTCAAAACTTAATCTTTGAAAAAAATCATGCACAGCGGCGCCAGTCGAGTGTAAAGAGTTAAGTTGGATTTTAAGCGTACATTTTCCATACGAGTACTTCGCAATCCTATTTAACTGTGAAATCTGAAATTGGTCGAATCGACGAGTTCCATGGATCTATGGTTAAAAAAGTTTAGGAGCGCGAAGAATCGGTGGAACCATTTTTCGTATTAAATTTGATTATGCATAACAGTAGTATATTGCATGAACATTACGCGAACGTCTCGCATTTATGAAATAGCGTTTCCTCTGAATACAAGCAAAATGTTTGCGATTCCCATGTCGGTGACTATCGTCTAGAGGGGATTCGTAAATCAGAGTAAAATCTGAAACGCGGACAGAGGGATGTGTTATGCGTCTAAAATAGAGCGAACATACTAGCTCTAACTGAGATATATGGAAGTAAAGGAGGATGTCTGGAAGGCACGTAGCGTTCCTTGTTTGCCAGAAATCTCTTGTTGCGTCTTTTATCCCTTTTTCGCATGTTATGCGCGTAACAGGCTACAAGAGGTTGGAATTTATAAGAATTTCAGCTGCATTTTTATTCGAAAGCCTCTTTGTGTTTATTTCCATGATTCGAACTTTATGTTCGAACAACCGAACAAATAATTCCAACGAGAATTTTAGAATTGTTCGCTCGGCGTGTTCAAGTTCGTGTTACGTCCATGATTTTTGCGCGACAGATCTTGTCAAAGAGAACTGGCGTTTCGAAGGAACTGTTTCGAAAAATCAAAAGTTTCCTTGACTCGTTGCGTGTCGCGCAACCATACGTGGATTATTTCTGTTCCGAACGACCCCTATGCGCGTGGTCATAAACGCTCAAACTTGGGATTAAAAGAAATTTTCCTGGCCTGAAAAGATATCGCTCAATTTTACCGATCACTCGAATGCATTGAACTTAATATTTTCTTAATTTAGTTTAGTTAATTCGATCCTGGAAATATTGCATTAATACAATGATACTCTTATTGTTCCAAAACCTTTACATCATTATATTCATCTACTATTTTGTGACGAAACGTGTACTTACGGTAAACAGAGGTGTTAATTCTATTTTTCTTTTTTCAGAAAATAAAAAAATTTTTAAAGTCAGTATATCTAAATTTTTAAAGTCAGAATATCTAAATTTAAAAAGTCAGTATATAAAAATTTAAAAAGTCAGTATATCATTAACTTTTACAATCAGCGTCCTTATCTGCTAATTATCATAATTTCTAAACCAATACAAAAATATTAGTTCTTAATAAATTAACGCTCTTACTAAAAACACCAGTATTTGACTTATAAAAAAAAAAGAAAAAAAAAACAATTCCTAAGTAGCTAATTAATTACTTCCAATACAATTAAACTAATAATAAATTCCAGGAAACAATTCATTTTGCTCGGAATGTTCTTTTTCTGAATTTAGTTTAATACGTATACATTTAGTCTATAAAATCTTAAAGTATCTTTACGTAAGGAATCGATACTATTTAAAACGGAAATCTTTGTAAACCATTCGAGACTCCTTATCGAGCAATCCTCGGAATAGTTCCATCGAATTGCGCGTATCGATAGACTCGAAGAATTGGACCTCGCGAAAGGGTACAATGACCTACAATCGTTTTACGTCAGAGATCGAGTGCATGCGTACTACCAAGTGCGACAGGCACTTATTGCAGGAGTTTTCTTAAGTGCACTCGACAGGTAGATATCGATACCCGATAGAGGGTACCGAGGGGACGTTGCTGGCGCATCGTCGTTACATTCTTTATGGCCGTTGTCGCAGCCCGTCATGGAGACATCCCCTCGAAGTTCATTAAGGATATTGGCGAACTCGAAAGTGTTGTTTGAATGTGTCGTATCAGAATTCTCCTGGCGTCAGGAGGTGTCTATGTAAGCAGTTACGATGTTTCAGATGCTCCTCGCATCGGAGTTCTCGTTTAAGTTGCTAGTTTCGCGAACCAAGTCCCTCTATTTCTTCGTTATTATGTACCTGAAAGTTTCTCCAGTCTCGTTAAATCGAATAGATGTTGGGGATTTTTCTTTTTATGGTAGACAACGTTTGAAGAGACTGGAACTGTAGGAAGATAGACTCGAAAGTTGTAATCCTTATGAAAATATTGCTCATTGTTGAGAACGATGGTGTATTTTCGAAGCGTTGTTTTAAAGAAGGAACGTCTAATGATAACATATTCAGGGAGTCGAAAGGCTTTTCAGAAATGTAGGTTAATTCAGGATGAGATGAGAGTCTTGTGTAGACTGTGAAATATTCTATTATTATTTTTTTTAATATTAATATTAATAATAATTTTATACCATGTTAATAATATTATTATATATAAATTTAATATTAATATTAATTAATATTTATTAATATTCAGTTTTTAGTGTACTACTAAAAACAGCTAAAAAAAAAAAATAATAGAATATTTCTTAATATTAATAAATATTAATATTAATATCATTTTACATGTGTTTGCTTCAGAAAATATATCTTTTAATGATGTACTGATTTTTTTAAAAAGCGTGGACCATCGTCATTTCCCAGCTTGCCCTATTTACGAATTAAAATCGTGTTCCATAATTTCTCTAGTAGAGACTTTTTGTGTTCATTATGCAAATATTAATTGTACAACGCATAATTGGATATGGAATTAGTATCAAAGTCTTGTGTAAGGGTAGACATCGCAGCTTTGATATTCCTATTAAGATAAGAACCATTTAACACTTAAACTACCGACGATTACAGTATACTTACTTGCACCAAGGAGATTAAAATAAAATTATACAAAAGAAAAAAAAAAAAAGAAAAAAATACCTAATCCATCAAAGACAAACCGTTATACATATTTTCTTTTAAACACAAAATCACGAGAAATTCCACAAAAGACACTGTACTAAATGTACAAAATTTCTCAGCAATTACGAATTGATAATTTTAACCGTTTCAGCAGTTCTACTTTTAAAATCGCCAAAATACAGATGCATCGACCTCGATCGGATTAACCTCGATCAGAAATTATTCCCAAAAAAGAACTGAAAATGAATCAGATCAAATTAGCTTGTTTCAATCCTTTCAAATACGACAGTATATCTCCAACATAAACGTGACAATGCATTAAAAGTACCAACGACGCCTGCACAAACAAATGGTTAACGTTACAACTGTACACCTTGCACAACCTATCAAAAACAATCAAAATCTGGAACACCAAACATACACGCTCCGCAGCTGGAACGCCGCGCACACACAATATTAACATTCATTCACACCATCGATCAAACCTGACATTCAATTATCTTCTATTCAACCCTCGCATTACCAACATCGCCATGATTATGCCATGTCTCCGCGAGACTTGCCAACACGATTTCCTTTTAAAAGATCGCACGTTTTATGTACCACCGAGACACGAACGCATATTGCCGTCAGCAGAAACGGTCGGATGGTACAATTACACGCGTTAGCGACAGAATTTGAAATGCATGAACGAGACCGTGTTGTTGCAAAGTTTGACTAATAACCTGCGACAACACCGAGCGCAGAAATACAATATTTGCCGGGCCAACGAACCCGAAACGTCAATATTGCAGGATACCTATAGAACGCTCGTTGTTATTTCAGGAGAAAGAAATCGATCGGCCGTTCCTGCTCGATGATCGTTGTCTCCCTCGCGACTTGCGCCGTAACCCCTCATTAACCCCTTTCAACGATTCGAGTGCTCGCGATAATAACCCCCGTTATTACCGGTTTTTTCGCCTCCCTTCGTTGTCCGTTAAACGTGCGCCGTTCCAGACGGCCACGTCACTTTCTTAGAAAACATTGCGCGGCTCGTTAGCATGTGGTACTTGCCCCTCTTAATTGGCTTGATTGAACTCTCCACGTTCGTTGCTAATCACCGACACGAATCCGCTGCGCGGTCGGTCCCTCGAATTCGTCCATGGTTTCTGGATCTCTCGCGGTGAACGACGCGAATGGTTAGTTGGTGATGTCGAGCGTCGGAAAGAAGTTTTAGATCGGGATGCGCGGTGGAGAGTTTTGTGAAAAATTGTTTCGGAGAAAGAGAATAGTAGCTTTGGTGGTTATGGAGTATGGTTTGTGGAAGAAATTTTTGTGTTGTATTAATTTGGAGGAGTTTTGTTAGGTTTGTTAGTTTTGTTTCAAGGGTGAATTCAAATTTGGAAGCGGAGAGTTTTGTGGAAGGTCGTTTCGATGGTTGTGCGAGGTTTTTTTGTGCTGTGGTGGAGGATGTATGGTTTATGGAACAAATTTTTGTGTCGTATCAATTTA
>SMSQ01023056.1:0-11267 GCA_019453375.1 Ctenoplectra terminalis | reverse complement strand
CGTTAATACAGCGTGAAATCATATATTTATCTCAAGTGCCCTAATAAACAGAGCCACCTATTCTAATTTTCCGCGCGAAAACAAAACGGTAACACGGCTGAGCAGCTGGAGTCGTGTATGGTCGTAACTATTGACGCGTATACATGCGTTCGCTCGCAAAGCGGACGCCAATTTCCTTTCGACGGATACGATAACGAGAAAATGCCATTTAAGGGCTAATTGCGCCGATTTCATGCGGAGTTATCCGAGGTACGCTCCTCGGCTGTCGTTAACCGGTAGAAAGTGTAATTAATTGCGTTAGAAGGCCTCGCTCCGGCAGAAATTTTCCCGCTGCGTCGAGACGATTGCAATCGAACTATTTAATGGAATGTATTTCAAGTTCTTGATAGCCGAACGAACAATCACGATCGTATTTTTTATAATTCTCTGTATTCCTTCAGGGATCAAGAATATTACCTTGTACTCTGTGCGATAGTGCAACGTAATTGTTATATACATTGACACGTTAAACACTGTGCCGGTCCCTGCGGACCGATGCTGAGCTTTTCGTTTAGACATTGTTGGTTTCTGAATACCGACAGTATCAATTTCAAAAAAATAATACTTTATAATTCATTAATGCGTTTTATTAACATTTCGTTGAATAATTTTGTTAATTTTGAAAGAAAATACGCAAACTTTCACAAGTGATAAAAATAAGAAATTAGGAATTTCTCTTTGAGAAATTTATTTAATACTAGAATTACCGAACTAAATTTCTTATAAAAATTTTATAAATTTGCAATGGTATATTTTGGGGGATTTTCTATAACATTTTGTAAAAAATATGTACAAAGAAGTGTTACCCTTATTATAGATACTTTTTCAAATACCTATCATTTTTAGNCATTTTGTAAAAAATATGTACAAAGAAGTGTTACCCTTATTATAGATACTTTTTCAAATACCTATCATTTTTAGTTCTTTGATACAAATAAGTCTATTTTAATCGCCGGTAGTTCTAGTGTTAAGGAAACGTTATAAAAGAACATTATTAATGGTAAATTAGTTACGTCACACCAAGTGTTACTTGCGATAAAAATAATTTAAAATGAATTATATCTTGGATATTTGTAATACAATGCAACGAAGGATTAACATTCTTATTGTGTTTATAAAGATTTTAATTGTGTGTATAACAGTTGCGATTGCGTACTTTTTAAAAAAATGTAATAGAAATTAATTCACGCGTTATAAAATGTATAAAACATAAAATATTTTATAAAAATGTACAAAATATAAAATATTTTATAGAAATGTACAAAATATAAAATATTTTATAAAAATGTACAAAATAAAAAATAATTTATAAAAATGTATAAAATATAAATAAAGAGAAATATGAAAAAAGATACTCTTAAGAAATCTGAGTATAATAGTGTTAAAAATAAGAATCTTGTGTAAATAAAAAAACATGATTACGTAGATCCGAACACAATATAAGGTTTAAACCGCGTTAAACAAAGATACGACTTTCTTTTATAACTAAGGTTGTCAGACGTTGAGGACAAAAAAAGAGAACATTTGAAAAACTTTTTTATTCATATCCAGTTTTTTTAAACAATTACATAAATGTATGCGAATAACAGTTAGAAATATAGAAATCGTACTATTGATTCAAACTGACACTTGAAACAATTAATTTGGTTTAATTTAATCATTTTCATTATATTTTTCTACGTTGCTAATTTTGTGCAAAAAGTTCCTTATTTTCTTTTATCACTATATAAAACTCTAAGCAAGAAACATTTTTGTAATTATAAGCTACATTTAAAATACCTCGAACAATGGTATTTACATTGGAAAAGAGAACAAAAATATTGGGTTAAAAAAGAGAACAGGTTCTCTTTAAAAGAGACCTGCTGGCAAAACCGTATTTCCAAGCTTTTAAATTTATTTTTCTTAAATTCTTAGCTGTTTTGCGACCAAATATTACTTTCAGTCATTAAATTGTCATTAATTCACATGTTTCAGTAACATTTGTGCTCAAATCAATAAAAATTGATTAAGCTTACAAATTTATCAGTATTTGGATACTTATGAGTGGTAGTGTAAATTGCTGTTCTGGTATATTTCTCAGTCGATTATTTTTTTTTCTTATTTTAATATCGTTATGTCAACACAGACAGCAGATAATTATCTTTTATAATAGATCATTTCTTTTTCATACAAATGCAAATTTTTATCCTAACGTACAGCCTAATGTAATGTCGAGCAACATACGATTTCCATTAAAAATCATTTATTTATTTCGATCTTTACGATATCAGTATTAATAGCTTTGTAAAATTTACATTATTTTTACAACTTATTGAAATTAACGAATGATCGCATGGTTTATCATGGTTCAGTGATAAATACGTTTTAACAGCTCATGATGCATTAATTATAGCGAAACATGTAGTAAAACGGGTATTAATTAATTTTGTACATATTTTACATTTAATCTTCAACAAAGTTGCGTAACGAGGACGTAGTCCTTTATTTTGAAATTATTTCACATTAACTGACAGCAGAATGTAAATATTTCAACGTGATGAGATTCAAAATACGTATCTATTATTGTGCGTGCATATTGCATATTGTCGCGCACATGGATTTAAAAATTTGTTTAAAAAAAAATACAATTTAATTGACTCGGTATATTAATACTTAATTACCATAATAAACGTAATGATAAAATTGAGATTGAAAACGTAATAAAGTCAAAAGAAACTGAAGAGTAAAGCGCAAGAATGGAATCCAAATGGAGACGAATGGAGACGAATGGAGACGAATGGTATCGAGACTTAAAAGCAAGAATCTAGGGAGTTGTTACACACGCGTAGATTGTTATCGTACAATTAGTAAAATGTTCGGTAGAAAATCTTGCAGGGATTGCGTTTATCGCGTTAATCGATGTTTACAACGTTAGAGTCACGACACGCGTATCACCAAGAACGCTGACCTAGCATGCCAGCTATCACGAAATGGCTTTCCAGGGAAAATAACGGCTGACACGTAATTCACAGCCCAACCTGAATACTTGAACCAAGTTCTAATAATTACTGAATATTTTGCACCTAATAAGAATCACGTTATTATTTTTAATTTATTTTAAATTTATCTCAAATTTATTTCAAACTTATTTCAAACTTATTTCAAACAGGGTGATTAATATCACTAATAGTTTAAAAATTTTTTTTTTAATTTCCCAACCTGGATACTTGAACCAAGTTCTAATAATTACTGAATATTTTGCACCTAATAAGAATCACGTTGTTATTTCAAATTTATTTTAAATTTATTTCAAATTTATTTCAAACAGGGTGATTAATATTACTAATAGCTCAAAAATATTTTTTTAATTTCCATTCACATTTCTATAATTTTTCCGAGGAGATATTTATAAAATTATTGGTTTTGTAGATTCTTTAGAATCTCCGAAAAATAAATAATAAAATAAATAATGCTACTTTACTTTAACTCTTTGAATTCCATTGGCGCCGCTATAAAGACATGCATAACTTTCTTCATAGATTAAGTTTTAAATTAAATTCTGTATCTTCGTAAATTCAAACACTTCTTTTGTTTTAAAATAAAGTGGATTAACCAAGTAAAAATCGTAAACATTTATAATTTTCTTTTTCTTTTGCCAAAAGAATACTAAGATTTCAAAGTAGTTCTTTAAAACTTAAAAAAGTTCACGAGTGCAAAGGGTTAGTAGTTATACGCTTTTACTATTCGCACGTACTCTCATCAGCTGTTGCTGTTTAACTATCTCTCTTCTCCTTCTTATGAGCACATCCTTACCAATCGCAAAAAATCTCATTCATCCTGGAACGAATTTGAACAATAATGAACAGTTTTTTATTCAACTATAGACAGGGTTTTTTGTTATTTTTCCTTTTTTTAAATATAGTTTTGAAAATTATATCTACATGCGCGTAATATAAAAATTAATTCCAGGGGAAGTTAATAATATACTACTGGAAAAATAATAATTAGGGTGATCATCTTCCCTCGCGAAAATCGCTATCATTTCATAAGGTCTAGAAACATTTAATAAATGGAAAATAAACATATGAAATTTGGATTATTAATATATTATATTTTCTTGGTTGCTTTGGAATTATGTTTCATAGTTTAGAAAGTCAAGGTATATTTATTTCTTAATCCTTTGCGGTCTTATGTCGAGCCAGAATCGACATTTTATTTTGTTCCATATTACTTTTATTTTGTTCCATATTACTTTTATTTTGTTTCATTATTTTTATTTTGTTCCATATTACTTTTATTTATTCCATAATTTTTATTGTGTTCCATTATTTTTATTTTTGGAACATGAAGCATGTTCTTTTATATCAAAATTCAATTTAGTGGAAAATTGTTCTATCTAGATATCTTATTGGTTATGAAAATATGAAAATTCAGCCAAATTATTGACAGTTTTTAAAAGTAGACTATTGAAGATGAACTAGTCGGGCTAAAGTGTAGAACGTAGCTCGGTCCGCAAAGGATTAATACCTTAATATAATCAGTGTGCAAATCAAAATACTAGGTGTCGGAAAAAGTTCGTGCGGATTTATGGTACAAAATTCACGGAGTCCGAACTTTCCTGAAATATAATTTTATTTAATAAAGTAATCATTATTAATTCCTGTAGCTCTTCTCCAATGCGTTTTAAACTTATACATTCCATTAGTATAAAAATCTCGAGTTCTAATTGCGAAAAATAAATTAACTGCTATTTTCATCTCGTTATCGTTTTCAATTTTTACAAGCTTGGAATAAACTTGAACCACTTTGTTATGCTCCCTTTTTAATAACAAAAAGATTTCTGCGAACACTACAAATGCGTTCTGTTACATTTCTTGCTGCGTTTCCAAAGTTAAATTCATAAAATACGAAAGCATGAATTTTTAACATTGCGCTTTCCATTTTTAACTTTGGATGAATAATGGAACATTCAAACAAATGAAGACATCCAACTAAATGGACAAAATCTTTTAATGATACCATCATTATTATATCATTTCTGTAAAATACTACAAGAAATTAAATTTGAATTTATCTCTGGTAAAAAAAACCGCACGAACGTCCTCCGGTACCTAATATTAGGTCATCCCGAAAGTTTCTTCCGTTATCTTCATACAGTGGCTTCGTTTGGCAGTGTTTATATAAACACGAGGGCCTAATTCGTTAAATGAGAGACGAACGAAGATAACAGAGCAAAATAGATCCTATATAAAATAATAATATATTATAATAAAATATTATGCGTTCATCACTTATTAACACATTTTAGGCGGGTACGGGTATTTGTACTCGTTCCGTGAAGTGTCGGCTATAGGCGGGACGGGTATTAACCCTTTCGATACGAGCGCTCTGTCCGCCGTGACACTCTCGCTGTAAGAGGCGCCGCTTTGAAAATGTACACATAGCATATGTAGTTAGTCCTCTTTTGTATATACACCCAGTTTTTTTTCTTCAGTTTTCTGGGTCAAAGATTAGCATATAAGTGAATAAAAATTATTATAAGAAGTAACAAATTTTTTGTTAACCCACTGAAACAAAGACAACACAAATAAAACATGTAAAAAAACACGCACGACTGCGCCGTACTGTCACATGACAGTACTTAGGTCCTAAAGAAACTAGTTATAAGCAATCCGTTGTTTATTGAGGATAAGCTATGTACACAATATTGCATCTTCTGTTGTTCTAATTCAATAAACAAATTAAACAAAAAAAGTCCTCTTTTGTATGAAGATTTTTCTAAGCGTTAAATAAGAACTCTGTTTAATAAAACAATGTTTCTTCTAACAAGCGCCGTTTATAGTTTTAATATTAAAAGATATTTATATAAAATTTTATTAATTGCATAAGTAACACCAGGTCATCAGATGAATGCCGGATATATCCGGCGCTTGTACACACAGTTCATTAGATGGATGCCGGATATATCCGGCGCTCGTACCGAAAGGGTTAATACCCGTTCCGAAACACTTACGTTAACACGTTGACTGCCACGCCGAAATCACATGTTTTGCTCAGGACGCCATGGCTCAGGATGTCGCACTGGTAAATAGAAGATTCGACAAAAATGAATTTCATTTTTGATCTTCTAATCAAAATTTTTAATCGTTGAATTGTTCCGCTTGGTCGAGTCATATAATTCGACCCGCTACGCAGTCAACTTACGCTCCTGAGAGCACCCGCCTAAGATGTGTTAATAAAACGAAAGAAACTTTTGGGACAACCTAATAATTTAACCCTCTATTGCGCTGTGTGACTTAAAAGTTGCCAAGTAATGTGTCTATATTTAACAAAAATTTATTTTGTTTCATCACTGTACTATTAAATTTTATTACCGTATTGCCGTAATTATACCACGATCCATCTATAATAATTATTAGTTTAAAAATTTTCAAATCAAAGTGAAAAACAGCGATGAATCGTAATTTTTTATCTGATAAGCAGACAAAATTCGGGCTGTAAAGGGTTAAATTTAATATCAAGTACCTTCTTCTTTTTCTGTGATCCTACCGTTGCAACCTTCCCCTGTTGTCTCGAGTTCTGTAACAACGTAACCGCTTGCCTCAACACTTGTCAGAGAAACCGCGATGCTTGCTCCGCCTACGTTGCTAGTTACCAGTACTTAACACTAGAACTACCAAAGTGGTCAAAGTGACTAATTAATTATTTTTTATAAAAATTTTACAAATTTATTATGGTGCATTTTAGGGAACTTTCTTTGATTTTTTGTTAAAAATATAGATAAACCTTTGCCTCTCTTATACTATGTATTTTTTTACATATCTTCCATTTTGATTTCTTCGATTAAAAAAGTATATTTAAATCGCCAGTAGTTCTAGTGTTAAATAATAATTGAATATTGTACGGTCAAATTATTTATGCTGTTATTTTTCTAATATTTTCCGACCTGTAAATTTTATTAATAAAAACATCTGATCCTTCATTTCGTAATAACTCGAGGTGATGTTAATTCCGGAAATATAGAATACACTTGTATCTGTTTTAATAGATCGATATTAAATTTTAATGTGAAATATTTTCCCTGCAGAATGAAATAAAAATTTGTTCCATATCATTTTAGTGCATTTATTCAAAATTCATCTGGAGTTTTCACGGAAGGTGGTCAAATTTTGTTTAAATTAAATAGTAAAGATGTATAAGTACAGAGAAAATTATGAAACATAGCTAACTATAAGTAATTTATAATAATTTTAACGAAAAATAGCGAATGAACTTGTTAGAGGTAGAGGATTGAAGCGAACACTTTTTACAATGAATAAATTATGTAAAGACTGAATGGGATTGCGAGAACGTGTTGACAGAGGCAAACTGAACTTAACTACTTTTGATAAACATTTGTTGAATGCCTGGTAACAACAAAACGGGTGTCAATGTCATTCAACGAAAAGGATATTAATATCTTATATCTCTAACAGAACTATTTTACGCTAGAATACTAAAAAAATATAGAATTTCTCTCTCGATAAATTTTAACGAACTTCGAAACCTCTAAGCAACGATAATTAATAATTTAATCAAAGGTTGGTGCACCAGTTTTGAGAAAAATATTTTCGAGCTCATTGGTTCCATGCGTTCTGTTATTCAGAACGCCAATTAACCGATTTGATAGGGTACATAACAAAAGACAGTTGGAACAAAACGAACCTCAGATTAACAGGGACCTATTACGTTCCCCGATCGATCGTTCATTTAACCTGGATTTGCAATAGGTCAATTACTATTGTAAGCAACGGAGCTGTGCTTCAAAAGTTCTCTAAAATTAGAAAACAAGGCAAACAATCCCTTGCAGGGTTCTAGGCTACTCGAATATTTTATGTCTAAAATCAATTAACCGCTTAATGGTTGGAAGGATGGCAAACGGAAGGAATGCGGGTCCGATTGATTATATCTCCATAGCCCAACGTTCTCTAACACAGTCATAGATAATCAGGGCACACGTGTTGTCATTATTGGCCGACGCGATGACATCGATGAATTGGATCGTATCGCACCGTGCGAAGAAGAGATCGAACAGGACATCAGGAGGCGCGAGCGGAAGAGCTTGTTACGGTGAAAACGTAAGTCGTAGAGACGATAAGCGATATGAAGGTCCGGAATAATTTTACTCGTTTATCGTTGCAGCAATTCCGATTCTTTATTGTCGGTTTCGGTTATACAGGGTTTCTCAAACACTGTGCAAGACTTTGCGTACTGTAAGAATCGACGGTTCTTTATTAATCAAAATGCGCGGTAGCGTCAAGTCCTCTTCTATGAATATATATATTTGATATATATATTTTGCACATTCTGGCGAAGGAAAATGTTAGAAAATCGCGGTAGACTTTTTTTATGATCGATTTCGATAGCGTTGACTCGGTGTACGCATGTCTCATAGGGTACGTTACTATTTTATCTTTAACCCTTTCGCGACGGGTGCCGTCTATATACGGTAGTCACTTGGTGCATCGTAGCGGCTGACGGCGTCTACATACGGCAGCCACTTTTTGGCTCGCAGAGGCTGACGCCGTTTATACACGGCAGTCATTTATTAGTTCACAGAATCTGACGCCGTCTAGATACGCCAGTTGGTTCACAGAGGCTGTCGCTAACGATATACGGCACAGATTTTATTATTAGAGAAGTAAAAAATTTTTCTCGGTAAGAGTCTTCTATGCGAATAAAGGCAACGCAAAATTGTTTCGCTAAAAATTCCTTGATACGAAAAAAAGTGCATTTATTTTCTGTAAGTTTAGAGTGTATCAGATTCAAATAACTTATAATAATCTACCAGAAATAAAGTGAGCCGAATCGCTAATTAATGCACCGTCTGCGAAACATAACAAAGTATGGTCAGTCATGCTGTTGCGAAAAGTGGCGAAGAATGGTACAGGTGCGCCGTCGCGAAACGGTTAATCAGTCAGCTGTGACGACCTTTTTTCAGAGCACGCAACTATATGTGTCGCGAGAATCCAGCCATTATTTGTTTGTTTCATTTTGTTTTGATCTCCAATGATTCTAAACATATTGAAATTTACGAATATATTAGGTTGTCCCGAAAGTTCCTTCCGTTATCTTCACGCAGTGGTTTCATCTAGCCATGTTTAAATAAACATTCGGCCTTATTTGTTAAACGAGACACGAGGGGAAATATACTGCAAAATGAATCCTATATAAAATAATAATATATTGTAAAACGTAAAATATTATGGATTCATTACTTATTAACACGTTGACTGCCAAACGGATTTTCCATGGTTTGTCCGAGGCGCCAACATGAACTTTTCATTGTGCGATGCATATTATGATGAAATATTGTTTCCAGCAAATAATATGAGTTATAAAATCATGTTTGAAGCATTTTTCGTGGTAGGGGTCACCGGTGGCAATTCTTACGATTGTTTTTTTTTGTGTACGATTTTAGAATGAAATTAGCAATTTATCAAATGAATTGCTCCGATAATGATTGTATTTCTAAAAAAATAGGCGTACAGAGCAGACCTCGTCATGAATTAAAAAAAATGACGGGAAATGCACGAAATGTATAGGCGATTTTGTAAGGCGTGCTATGATAAAAATTCAAAGCAGCTAGGAAGAACTGAAGCAAAGAATTGTACTAAAAAAGTGGCGACATATTGTTCAGATTGCGTCGATTCACCTTTTCTTTGCCTTGAGTGTTTCAATCTGACTCATCGCAAAATGCACTGAGAATATGTAGATTTTTCATAACTAATAAAATTGTTTTTGTATGTTCTATATTGCATTAATTTCTTCAAACCATTATAGTAACAATGGTATTATTGAAAAATTGATCAGTATCCATATTTACCATAATTATGTGCTTTTAGTATTGACCGCGCCGCCGGTCACCGGTGACCACCCTCATGGCAGTCAACGTGTTAATAAAACGAAAGAAACTTTTGGGACAACCTAATATTTTGGTTTTCGCTAAAATTACAATTTCAATAGCAAATGGTAACTAAATTTTACGCATGACGGATATAGTCGTCGTAACACCAAATACTGCCATTTCTCCGTGACGGAGATATAGTCGTCAAACACAGCTAACTGGTTAAACAGGGATGATGTTTGGTCGTTACAAGCTAGAAAGAAGTGTCATAGACGGAATGCGGATCTGATTATGATATAATAAGCACACCTTTTTTTACAAGGAATGCTACGGAGTTGGTACACGCTGATTTTGATGAAATTTTTATATGATATACAGTAGTGTGCAAAAGTCTTAGATCACCTGCTAAAAAAAGTATCTTGCTATTTTAGAAACGAATTTAAGATGGATTAATATTATTTTTATTTTTCGGTTATTTACTTATTTTTTTTAAGAATTAGACTCACGAGGTATTGATTAATTTAAAGTAATCAATATTTTGTGTATTTTCCTTTTATTTTCATTACACGACAGTTATTTTTTTGTTTTTGGAAAGTTGTTGAAAAATTTTTAATAAACTCACTTCGCATTTCCTACCATTTTGTTATCCACAATTCAAGAAGCTGATTTTTTACTTTTTAATTTCCTTCGCGTGTTTCCTTTACACTATGGATTAATATTACTTTAATTTTTTAGTTAGTTATATATTTTTTTTAAGAATTAGACTCACGAGGTATTGATTAATTACAAATAATCAATATTTTGTATACTTTCCTTTTACTTTCACTACATGACAGTTTTTTGCTTTTTTTTAAAGTTGTGGAAAATATTTTAATAAACTTACTTTGCATTTTCTACCATTTTGTGATCAACAATTCAAGAAGCTGATTTTTTACTTTTTGATTTTCCTCGCGTGTTTTCTTTACACTTTGCACACGCGTTCCATAATATTTTAATCAAGGCTCTGCTTATTACAGAATTTTTAAAACATATTTTCACCAGATAAAATTATGAAAAATTATGGAAAATTTGAATGTAACAGTGTTTAGAAATGCTTTCCTAAAATATGTTTACTTATAATTGCAAGATCAATAATGCAGATGGTCTAAGACTTTTGCACAGTACCGCAGATCTCAAGGAAATATTACGCACGTATTTCTTTATATTGGCCACCGTTAAGATGATATCAACCCACAAAGTAAGAATTTTTTAAACAAATTGATTATTTAGAGAACGTTTTATACAGCCGGATTCGGCATTAAAAAATAGACAAACCGTACATTTAAACTTTTTTTTCTATCTCCAATAGTTTTAGAGATACACT
>SMSQ01023051.1:59912-71410 GCA_019453375.1 Ctenoplectra terminalis | reverse complement strand
GATCAGCCGCTTCGTTCCTCTTCATCCGCGTTTCATCCACGCATTCTCCCTGTACGACCTTCGAATTTCCCGCCAAAGGATCACGGTGTGACATCGAGAAGTGTCGGAGGAGACTCGGTGGTTCCGGACGATCGGTATTGATCTCTGGGACAACGATCGCGAATCGAGAGGTAGGTTCGATTCTGTAGCAGGTGCCACGCTAGTCGAGAAACACGTGGGCCAGTCGATTACTCGGTGACAGCGGTTCTTTCTCGGTTATTTTTTAATATTCGTGCAATATTTATCGTACAAATTTAATCGTGATAAATATATATATATATATATATAAAAAGAAAAAAAAAAAAAATAAGCTATGTATTAAAAAGTTGTGCGATCGATGTTGGAGAAATCTAAGGGCGTGAAAGCTCCTCTTTAGAGATGGTGACTCGTTCCGCGAATTTTGGAGGGAGACGCTCCAATTGGTCGTTGGTAGAGTGATAAGTCGCGACAATTGTTTCGATCTTTTAGGAGTTTTTGAGAATCTTTTATACGTTTTCTTTCGATTCAAAGATCTTTTAATCGCATGAAAATTACGATTTGTCACGACGCACGGGGTTAAAATTGGAGAAAACGGTCCATTTGGTCGTTCGTTGGGTATATTTTTGGCGCTGCGCGAGATTCGATCGCAGGGGATTTTAAAATACGCGCGGTATCGATTGGAAGAGGCGAAAGTAAGATATCGATGAACGGTGATTGGGAAGTAGAAAGATTTTTTTCTTTTTTTTGTATGGTAGAAGGTGAGCGAATTGTTTTGCATCTTGAGCGAGTCGAGCGAAGCGAATTAGGTATGCAATCGTGTCAACAATTTTAAGCGTGCCTATCGAAGAATCCGCGCGAAAAAAGAAGGCTGGTTTCGCAGCCTCGTTATCGCACCGCGACCTTATGTAATATTTATATTTATTTTATTTTTAGTATAGCTAGGCTCGGACGATTATAAATTTTTGTTCGTATCATTGACATTGACAATCAAAGCGCGGCGCGATATCGATGCGAATTTAAGCGCACCGTAATTCGAATCTCTCGCGGACTCCGTTTCCACGTTTTAAATTGATTTTCTCTTTCCTTCGATGCGGACTGTGCGCAATAATCGTAAAATTACATTGTTATAAGATTATTAAATGCAATTAGTATACTATTTTTTGTTAATCGATGATGTATTACATCTTCTACATTCACTATACTTGTTGTACAAATCGAATAGATCAGTTTATTGCTTGCTATTTATGTAACGAAATCTTCGACAGTGAAATCGTTTATTTCGAAAGGTCGATAGTTTCTTCGAAACTTTTTCTCAAGGTCCTCGAAACATCACGGTCGGTTCGGTAAATTAGAAAATTAGTAAACGCGTTGATTATGCTTTTTTTTACAAAAACAAGACATGTTTCTGTCATGGGAGCGACGAATTCTTCCATTGCCTTAAAAACCTCTAAATTAGGTATTCTCCGGTGACTGGGAAAATTTTTAATAAAAAAGTTACGAATTTTTTCTTCAACTTTTTCTTGTTCTCTTTTTTAAGATTAAGTGCTTGATTACACCATATGACAATTTCGACTTTTTTTGCCACTCTTAATTTCTCTCCACGTGTTTCTCGACACTCCGCGAACACTACGAAATTGACTTCGTCAATGTTTACACAGTTCAATCCAACATAGGAAGTTCTCGGAAGCGCTCGTACGGTATTGGAAACACAATGGAGAACATTTCAAAGACGATACCGATCATAGTTTCATTCAACGCGCAACAAAACGTAAACCTAGGTCATTTCCTCCAACCTAACCGCAATTCATCATATATTTCATTCATAAGAAAAATTCATTCGCTCAATGGTTTCACGAAACGCAACTTATTCGCTGTTTAATAATTTAACACTAAACCTACCAAAACGATAAAAATGACCGGCGTGTAATTTCTCGTAGAAATTCTATAAATTTACTTAAATTTATTTAAATTTATTTAAATTTAAATAATGCAATTTGGGAGATTTTTCGTGATTTTCTGTAAAAAAGATACAGACAAAGATTCGTTTTCCTTGCGTTACGTATTTTTTTAAAACACCTATCGTTTTTATTTCTCAGGGTACAATTAGGTCCGCTTTAATCGTCGGTAGGTTTAGCGTTAAATAAAATGTTGAAAATAAAATTTTTTTTTCAATCGAAGACGCTCGTATTATCTGTTTCCAAGTTCATGATTTCTATTCCGTTACTATTTAAATCCCACGGATTGGGTAATAAAATTTTATCGTCAAGTCACGCTTGCAAGACGTTAGGGACCAAGGTTACCCGCGAATCGATCGATCTTTTTTTCTTCTGTTACTTTTTTATTTAGACGTTTCGTGGTATCCTGAAAAATAAGGGAGACATTCAACAGGATGGTTGAGTTAAGTCTGTTTTTGTTCGCGTTATTTTCGTGCTGGTATTCCTCGTGCGTACGACGTCTCTGTAAATTCTCGTCTCTTTTTTTTTCTTTTCTGTGTTTTTCTAAATTTTGCCATCGTCTGCCACGGTAAAGGAAAGGTCAATGATGATACGATTCGCGAAAGGCAGATAATTATTTATTGCTCATTGAGTAAAATTTCACGGAACGCGTACGTTGCGAGGAGATGAATTTCGATGCTCGGTTTATTCAAGATTCGTTGAGAGTTGAATTAAAGTTTGAAGTAGAATTAGATATTACAGAATGAAAAGCTTAGCGATGCTTTTGTACGTATTTTTTAATACAGTATTTGTTACTTCTATTTATTATTCTTGATTTTTGTAGGTAATAATCGCAGCTTTGAATAATTCTAATATGAGGAAGATGATTCTTTGGTAGCTATTTTTTTTTATTCTTTTTTATTTTTTTTTCAAGTAGTATAGGTTTATTTTTTTTTTCTTTTTCTTGGTTTCGAGATACGGAAGGGTTTTTATTGTTTCAATGCATTGTTATTTATTTATCATAAACAGTTCAAGAGACAAAGTAGGTTAAATAAGTGGAAACTATTTTGTGTTTTGTGTTTTCGATTATTTAATAAAAAGGACGCATCGATCAGTGGATTAAGATTTTTTTGGAATTAATTTTATGTTAGCTTTGGAACAAATTGGTCAGATTATATTTTAGGTGTTACTCGTGTTGCCATTTGGTAATTGTGCTATTCTTGTTTCATCTTTTGAACGAAAATCTACGATGCTTAGATTTCGACTATTTTAACATGATTCGAAGTAACCTTATCTTCGAATTATTTGTGAGAATCCTAATAAATGACATGTAAAATCGCTCGAGAAAAAGATAAGATTATTCGACAAATGGTGTTTTGCTAATAATGAAATAAGCGTTTTGTCAGATCGCCAAGTCGGTTGTACGAACTTTAAAAAAAGAAAGAAAAAAGTCACGCGAAGCAAAATGATATAATTATCATTTTAATAATAGTGATATGACACCACATCAAATCAGTCAATGTTATCAAAGCACATAAATTCATAACTTTTCCAGAGACCATTGACAAAAAAAAAAGAGAAAAAACAGTTGGATTTAACGTTTGATTAAAACTAATTACATCCATTTTAATTTAGTTTTATCTTGAGCTAGCTAGATTATTTTAATTTTATTTCACGAATTCAGCAGACAAAACGATACAGTAACTTTGTATATTATTTTTATTTTAAGCTCTGTACCGTTTCTGTTGCTCTTTTTTTTTTTATTTCTTCGCAGTCGTATCATTTTATTTGAAATTTATTCAGTTAACGTATTGTACCAAATCAGTTTTCTTGTATTTTTCAAACACTATAATATTATGTGAAATTCATTATAGTAACGTGTTATATAGATAATAAAATTCGTGTTCGCTATTTCTTTTTTTTGCTTTTTATCAAACTTATAAATCCGAGCAATTTTTTTTATATTCCATCATAATTACAATATTTCTCAACCAACATGATATTACTGGAAATTTATGCGATCGATCAAAGACAATCGAGTGAAAACGTAAAGTGTTATGTAAATAATACGATTGTTATTTATTTTTATACTTTCTTTAATTTTTTATAGTTATATAGAATCGTAAAAAATGATTTGGAGAAATCAAAAACTATTCTCCAAAGAGAGTTAATTTTTTACAGTTATATAGAATCGTAAAAAATGATTTGGAGAAATCAAAAACTGTTCTCCAAAGAGAGTTAATTTTTTGTAGTTATATAAAATCGTAAAAAATGATTTGGAGAAATCAAAAACTGTTCTCCAAAGAGACAAAAGTCACACTTGCTCCTGTCGTTCTGCGAACAAGATCGTTTCGCAAAAATCATTCGTCTTCCTTGTTGCGCTTTGTATTCTTTCGTTTTTTTTTTTTTCTCTCGTTTAGGCAACTCTGGTTGTAAATTATTCACACTGCATTAACATCGAAGGCCGTAAATAAAGGTTAAACGAGCTTCGGGGCTTCTTATAATCGAGCTCCAAACTTAATTAAAAATCGATAATAACAGGCGGAAGTTGACCAGGGCGGTTTCGAAAGAGAGATCATGTGTCATTTTATGTCACATTCCAATTTTTCTTTTTCCCTCTGTAGACTCGATAAACAAGTTGTCAATAAGTGTTAATGGTTCTTCGCCAAAAATATCTTGATTTTTTTTATTTTTAATCTGTTTGAAACTGATTCAAGTTTTTAATTGATTCATATAATTGGACATTGAATTATAAAATACTAATATTTAGTATTTCAATATAATTTTCACTTGCAAATAAATTATATTCGAAACAAGAAAATGACAATAAACGATTTTTCATTAGAAGTTTAATTAAGTAAAGAAATCCGACTGGAAAAATGGTAATTCATGTGTGATGAAACTGCCTATTAAAAGCAAACATTTTTCAGCTCGTTAGTAACATTTATTAATACCGATAAATTATACAGTTGCAACTTAATTTATCCGCAATTGGTTCCACATGCATCGAGCCGCGGTGCTTCGAAAAATTTTTTTTCTAAAACGAAGGATAACAAGTATTTCCTGTTTTTTTCTTTTTTTTTTTCTTTTTTTATAAGATCGATCAATAAAATATTATCCGTCTTGATTATCTTTCACCCTGTTAGTTGCGGGAATGAATCTTAACTTAAAATAAACGTAAAGATACAAGAAAGATATTCCGATAAATAAATTACGATAAGTATAGTTACCTAAGAACCAGGTTTGGTTTCCTCGATATTCTAACTATTCGCACTCCCCGGTAGACCTGATTGTTTTGGTTTGGATTCATTGCTATTATTACAGTTCCAGTCTTTTTTCCAGACATTTATCGTCGGTTCGAAAATTGTACATACGGTGAGCTGTAAAATTATCCCCTAAGTTGTTGACTTTATCAGATTGATTCTTATTTAGAACAAGGAAAGGGATCTTTTTAACAGAGCTACGTATTCTATTAGTCAAAGATTATCAAACAGTGACGATTCAATGCGCTAGAAATATTGTAGCGAATTATTATAGAATTTATGAGATACGATATTTCTTGCGTCAAACATATCGATTATTTTCTATTATTTATTAAAATTCTACTAATAAAATTTCTTAGATAACCGTGTCTTAAGTGTTAAAATAAATTGTCTAATTTTTAACAATTCTAGATACGGTTAAAATGAACGAAAAAAAATGAAACATAGATCTTACGAACTCAGTACTCGTCGCAAAGTGTAATAAAAATTGCCCATACGCGAAACAATAAAACGTAAAGAAAGAAAATAAGTTATTCGCCGATACAGAAATACACTTAAGATGAAAGAAAAGAAATAAAATCTTAGGGAGAAAAAAAAAGAGAAAAAAGAAATAAGCTGTTCACCGATTCAAAATACACCGAAGATGAAAGAAAGAAAGAAAAAAAAAAAAAAAGAAGTGTAATAAAAAGATCTCACGAACACACGTGTCGCGAAAACTGAATTAAAATCGCTTACCGAAGCATAGACCAGATATAAGATTACAAAATGTAACAAAAAAATCGGGGTAAAATCTTCGAAAACGCATTGGCGTGCGAATTCGTGTCCCTGCACCATGTCCGTTCTCCGGTTCCTCGGCTCGGATCTCGAGGTTTCGACATTAAGCGACAAGAGAGGCCTTCGTAAGCAACGAAGACCAGCTCGTTCGTCGCCGATTTTGCATTCCGAAGCATTGCGAAGTAACGTGACACTCTGTCGCCTGTCTTAGATCCGTTCTGAATTCGTTAATATCGCCTAGCCACGATCCGTGTTCGGTATTCCTACTATTTCATCCTCTTCTCATACCTTCGAGCACGATGATGAAAAAGTACCGATGATAATAAAGGATATTTTAATCTTGAATTAATATAGATTATATTTTTTTTTTCACGAGAACGTAGAATCTTTTTGGATAGCTAATATTAGGTTGTTTCAAAAATTTCTTTCGTTTTATCAATGAGTAACGAATCCATAATATTTTATATTTTGCAATATATCGTTACATTATTTAGTATCCATTTTCGTTTTATTAATGAGTAACGAATCTATAATATTTTTTATTTTGCAATATATCGTTATATTATTTAGTATCCATTTTCGTTTTATTAATGAGTAACGAATCCATAATAATTTTTTATATTTTGCAATATATCGTTACATTATTTAGTATCCATTTTCGTTTTATTAATGAGTAACGAATCTATAATATTTTTTATTTTGCAATATATCGTTACATTATTTAGTATCCATTTTCGTTTTATTAATGAGTAACGAATCTATAATAATTTTTTATATTTTACAATATATCGTTACATTATTTACTATCCATTTTTGTTTTATTAACTCTCTATGGCGTCGTGTGACCTAAAATTAATGTATGTATATTTAAAAAAATTTATTTTATTTAGTTATCGTTCTAAAATTAAATTTGATTACTTTATTACTATAGTAATACCAGATTCATCTATAACAATTGTTAGTTAAAAAATTTTCAAATCAAAGTGAAAAACTGTAATTAATCGTAATTCTTTCTCTGATAAGGAAACAAAATTCGGGCTATAGAGGGTTAATAAGTAACGAATCCATGATATTTTATATTTTACAATACATCATTACATTATTTAGTATCCATTTTGCTCTCCTACCTTTCTCCATCTCTCGTTTAACAAATAAACCTACATGTTTATATAAACACTGTCAGTCATATCTACTTCCCAAAGATGACGAAAGAAACTTTCGGGACCTAATACTTCTATGATTAATTCTTAAGCGAAATTAAACGCGCTTAACGTTAATACTACAACCACGAGACACTTTGCCTTGCAAATACTCCGAATCGAGTTTTTACATACGATTCGTGAAAATGTTGAACGGTGCCAGGTCAGAGTTCCTCCAAGGACAGACTGTTGGGCGCTTCTTTCAATTGAAAGTGATCAAGAGGCGCAATGTCCATGGAAAATTTCGTACTCGGTGCATCTAGATAAGCTGCGGCTCGCTGCAAGAGTTCTTCCAGACTTTTAACTACGTTCCAATACCGCGTTGCCTTTAAAAATTCAATTTAACTTACTTTTATACATGTTCTCTGCTTCATAATTACATTCAAAGTTCCTAAAAAACTGAACAAGAAGGTATCGATCAACGATTACAATTCCAGTTCGAATTAAAAATTTCGACGAACAAATTGCGTCGTGTCGCTGTTAAATAANATTATTTAGTATCCATTTTCGTTTTATTAATGAGTAACGAATCTATAATAATTTTTTATATTTTACAATATATCGTTACATTATTTACTATCCATTTTTGTTTTATTAACTCTCTATGGCGTCGTGTGACCTAAAATTAATGTATGTATATTTAAAAAAATTTATTTTATTTAGTTATCGTTCTAAAATTAAATTTGATTACTTTATTACTATAGTAATACCAGATTCATCTATAACAATTGTTAGTTAAAAAATTTTCAAATCAAAGTGAAAAACTGTAATTAATCGTAATTCTTTCTCTGATAAGGAAACAAAATTCGGGCTATAGAGGGTTAATAAGTAACGAATCCATGATATTTTATATTTTACAATACATCATTACATTATTTAGTATCCATTTTGCTCTCCTACCTTTCTCCATCTCTCGTTTAACAAATAAACCTACATGTTTATATAAACACTGTCAGTCATATCTACTTCCCAAAGATGACGAAAGAAACTTTCGGGACCTAATACTTCTATGATTAATTCTTAAGCGAAATTAAACGCGCTTAACGTTAATACTACAACCACGAGACACTTTGCCTTGCAAATACTCCGAATCGAGTTTTTACATACGATTCGTGAAAATGTTGAACGGTGCCAGGTCAGAGTTCCTCCAAGGACAGACTGTTGGGCGCTTCTTTCAATTGAAAGTGATCAAGAGGCGCAATGTCCATGGAAAATTTCGTACTCGGTGCATCTAGATAAGCTGCGGCTCGCTGCAAGAGTTCTTCCAGACTTTTAACTACGTTCCAATACCGCGTTGCCTTTAAAAATTCAATTTAACTTACTTTTATACATGTTCTCTGCTTCATAATTACATTCAAAGTTCCTAAAAAACTGAACAAGAAGGTATCGATCAACGATTACAATTCCAGTTCGAATTAAAAATTTCGACGAACAAATTGCGTCGTGTCGCTGTTAAATAATTTTAACCTGTTAACTGGGTCATTTTTCGATCAGAAGCTCCTTTATACTTTGGGTTAAAAATTAATAGAAAATAATACATTTTAATTGGATAGATTTAAATCGTTGCAAATGTAAGTCTAATACTGTTTTGAGCGACGAAAAATTTGAGTAGGAGAATAATAGTAGGAACTGTTTAAATAATAGTAGGAATTAGTTAATGTAAGAAAACGTTGGACAACCGTGTTATACATTATCGACATGTGCCTATACATGCGAGGATTGTGGGTGTGTGCGCGACGCACGTTTCTGCGTTTCTCATTTGTTTCAGAGATGGGTGATTTGTGCCGTCTCCTTTGTGCCACCAAAAGAAACGGACGCATATACTTTGTACATTTTACATAATATAATTAAGTGTGATAATATATATATACGATTTATTATCCCGAATCTTCTGTCAGTTAAAAAATAACTGGTGTGCGCTTTTTTGAAGTATATCGTTTCGTGTAAATTTTGTAGGAGCTCTGAATTAATTGAAACAGTAACGCGTTTTTTTTTTTTATAAAAATATAACGATGCACTCAAAAGTGAATCAATGTGAAAATAAGTGATCGCGTCCAAAATATCGATTAACAGGATAATAATCACCTTAAAAAATTGCTTCTCGTACAATCGTTCCAAAATATTTCCCCGAATCTTTCAGTCGTTATAGTCTCAAGCTTTGTTTACGCCAGACACCGGATCGCGAGACACGGTCGCGGCACGTTCGAATTTTATTCGATTCGTCGGTATGAGGCGGCAGCATACGAATTGAAATTTAATGAACGTCGGTCCTTTGGGGAGTATCGAATAATATTTAACCCTATTAGTGGTATTGGCGCCAATAGGCGCTTCGATGACCACTTGGTTAACCACGTTGGGTACTATCGACTCATTTAAGTGCTTATTTCTTTTTTACTCTTTCTTTTTTACAACAATCGACTTGGAGATAATCGTAATAAGCAACGATTGTCAATTAAGAAGCGTTGAGCAGCGTTGAGCGATTAAATGATCGAGCGCGAATAGATCGCGAGAAACAGTCAGTGGATCGCGCGTGCAAAATTTAGGTTCCATCGTATGCACGTGTTCGCGCGCCTCGAGTATTTACGACGCTCGACCGACTTGCGAATTTGCCTAAACGATTTTCGCATGCTCCGTTTAGAAATGGGCGTGCGAGAGGTTGGTATTGGGCCATTAAATCTTTATAAGTCTAGGTATTAGAGTGTGGAAGAATTATTAACGGAATTTTATTATTTGACGGAATTTTTGTAATTATTAAATTTAAATATACTGTTTTGAGCGACGAAAAATTTGCGTAGGAGAATAATAGTAGGAATTAGTTAAAAAATAACTGGCGTGCGCTTTTTTGAAGTATATTGATTCGTATAAATTTTGTAGGAGCTCTGAATTAATTGAAACAGTTAAATAATAGAGATTTTTGAATGCAGTTGATTAATAATATAATAATTATTATATAATAATATAATAATTATAAATTATTAATATAATATTATAAATTACTAATTGATAATTTATAATAATTAATATTAATATAATTATTAATTATTAATATGAGTAAAAGAGTAATATATCATTGGCAGCCTAAGAAATAATTGTTGTATGCAAAGTGACAATACAATTCTTGATACACCGGCCATAATCGATAGAGACTGTTGATTAAATCACAGTTATAAATCGAACTTGTTAATTGAATATTAATGAAGCTCAGATATGTACAACTAATAATACATTCTGTAAACGATGATGGTTGCTGACACCTGAGCTCGTAAAAGGAAAAACAGAGTTTGTTATGCGGAACTTTGAAGAATAAATTTGCAAAGTGCAACGACTCGACGCAAGCTGGTGCAAATTGCAGATCCATCGCGTTACAAACGGATAAGTGATTGACGGAAAATACCGCAGGCATGAAGTATATCCTCATAAATTCTTCAACATTTCCTTATGTAAATTTCATCCACGGGAATATGTCGTATGCATTAAACGCGGTGAATCTTGCTGACGATAAAGACATTTTTTAACGTATTTAAATACATTTTATGCTAATCTTAACATCCTGTCATAAATAATAGCAATAATTCAAAACTAAACGCCACAAGTATTTAATCAATCTTGTTCAAAAGAAAATTCAATGATGCACTGCATTAATTGTCTTAACATTAGGTCATTCTTAATTAAAATTATTATACAATAATTCTTGCTTCATTCTCAACAAACATTCATTCATTTTTTTATCTATATAATTAATTATAAAATATGAAACAAAAATTACAAAATTTACGAGTAAAAACCTCCAGAATCTCCTTTCGATAATAAAAAAAAAAAATGTAACAAACTCCTCTCATTTTAACTGCCATCGCTGAATCCCAATTTTCATAATTTCAATCTCTTCAATCTATACAAATAAGAACTCAAAAATCTCCTTCCAAGAGCAAAAAAAAAAAATCCAACGTTCTCCATTTAAATTACCATTATCCATCTTCAATTTCTTTCATTTTACTCACTCACTCTTCAATCCACACGCACAAAAATCTTCAAATACTTCCCATCAAAAATAATAATAAAAAAAAAAAAAAAGAAACCTACCAAACGCTCTCCATTTAAATTACCATCACCCAACTTCAATTTCTACCAATTCATTCACGTACTCTTCAATCCACACGAACAAAAATCTTCAAATACTTCCCATAAAAAATAACAAAAAAACAAAAAAAAGAAGCCTACCAAACGCTCTCCATTTTAATCACCATCGTCCAATCTCAGTTTCCACAATCTCCAACAATAAAAAGAAAGAAAAAAATGTCTAAACCAAACAA
>SMSQ01023051.1:6670-55089 GCA_019453375.1 Ctenoplectra terminalis | reverse complement strand
ATATTAATATCAGTACGCTAGGAACTGTTTTAAGCTTCTGTAGATCAATTTTACCACGCTACATTTATGCGCTTGCTTTAATCTTTTGCACTCGTTAACTTTTTAAGCTTCTGTTTTCGAAGGAAAAAAATTCTATAAGTGCTTACGATTTTTTATTCACGGTTTTAAAATTACAAAAAGAATTGAATTGACGAAAGAAGCGTGAAGAAAATTACACGTGCCGCCATAGCGAAGGATTAACAAAATTCTTACAAAAATTTAATAAACTAAAAACAGTGCTTTCGCAGAAATTTTCCCCGATTTTCTATCACAAAGTATCGATAAATTTTCGTTTCTCTTTCATCAAGTATTTCTTTTTATATCCTCCATTTTCTCGGTAGAAATAACTAGACGTTAATCGTGAGTAGTTCCAGTGTTAAAAATCCTTCCAACTATTCTTTTATATTTATCAAAAAGCCAAGCAGCAATTAAGATTCTTTTTCCACCTTACAACCCCTTTCATTCGTACCCTTCCTCTATAATTTCTTACAATCTTCCACATTCGTCCCGTTAACTCGACTCAGGCAAAACGACAAATATCCATCCATTCTCCTCCTCTCTTTTATCCTTCTAAAGAGTCAAGAGGTGATTTTCAGCTCAATCACGCAAAGTGCGAGTCAATTATTTTCGAATTAACGCGGCTGCTCGATCCAATCAGTGACGCGTCGATTAAACGCGAGCCCTCGCTCGCTTTCCTTCCTTTACACGAAGATACGATCGGAAATTTATTTGCGAGGTGGTATCCGTGTCGCGCGATAAGAAAACGACGCATCGTATCGTAAATGTTTAACGCGACACGAATCGGTTTCACGGTGATTCGCACGGTTAAATTGCCCGACACGGAGAAATGATCTTCTGCCGATGACCTCATCATGGAAATCATTCCCACCCTGACCGTGGCCAGACGCTTTTCTTCCACAGGCTCCTCCTTTGTTTTCCCATTGTTCCACGGCTGCTTTTCGTAACGTTGAATCAGCCTGTCTGCTGTTCCTTATTCTTTATATGAATCAAACATTTCGTCGTTTCGAGACGATCAAGGTACTCTTTAACAATAAACTATGGTACTTTGTGTCATGGCTGAATAAAGTTTAACATTGTAATTATCAGAGCTTAACGCGTTAAGCGCCACGCCGATCGCTGCGGACCGACGCGGAAATTTTCGTGTAGGCGTCGTTGATTTCCGAAAATTAACAGTATCAATTTTAAAAAATAATGCCTTATAATTCATTAATGGATTGTATTAAATCACATGAAACAAAGATACCACTTCCTTCGCAGGCCTCTACAATTTTCTTCTTAGATTCTTAACTATTTTGCGACCAAATGTTTTTTAATTATCATCACAGTGTTAATCGTTATCAGCCATCATTGGTATGAATCATACGTTCCTCTCCAATTTATACTGAAACCACCGAACACAATAATCCTCATTTCCGTCATATCAATTTTCTCAAGATACATAAACTGAACAATAAAATATCACCCTATGAATTAACAATACACACCTTGACACGGTCATCATTAACGACATGGTCGCCCTTTCTGGTTCCAGGATAAACTGAAAATGGAACCTGCCGCTACCCCTCAGTGACCACGAAAACTACCGGAGGATCCAATAAAAATCGCAAGAAAAAAAAAAAGAAGAAGCACCGCTTCGCCAAAAGTTCCAAAATAGTCTCTCCAACGTATTATTACACGCTATAGCCATTTCTTAACGATCCGAGTCACCTTTACCCGGTCATATGTCGAAGCCAAAGACGTGATCGCGTAGTAGCAACCAGCTAGGAAGTATCATCACCGTCGAGCAAGATAACGACATCGTGGTTGATAGCTCGCGGTGCACAGCGAATCGAAGATCGTCGGGCCTCTTAATGGGCATTCCGCAGTTGGATCCCGGTTGGATTTAGCCGGCTGGTTCTCTCCGCGAGGGAAAACAGGATTCGAGAGGAGGAAGGCGGAGAAGCCTTGAGATCCCCGGCTGCGAGAGGACTCTATGGGCGCTCGAGGGTGGCGCATAGTGGCGAATGACCTGGTGCCGCGCGATAATCCTCTTCTCCTCCCTTCGTCTCTCCGTAGCTCGAAGCAACGAAAATGATCGACTGACCGTTCGACTGGTTGGCGCGTAAAAGGACGGATCTTGGCCAGGATCCTTTCTACCCTTCCTTCTGTCGATCTTTCGACGCCCAACGAGCCGAGGATAGCGTGTAATAAGGGAAGTGGATGTGCCTAACTGGCAGGGGAGCCGCAGCCATGACGCGGATCTCGAATCGCGCCTCCATCATCGCCGCGGTGCTCAGCATCGTTCTGTTGGTTATATTCCTGGTGATATTATGGATTGGTGTATGGACCACGAGCCAGAAGGTGATCGAGAGAGAAGTCGATGAGAGATTGGAGACCGTGGCTGAGGGTTTGGATAGTTTGTTGGAGGAAGGTTCGAACGAGTCGTCTACCACCGTCAGGATTATGTTCGACGAGGAGAGCTTCAGCAATGAAGGTAGGATTTTTATTGTTTATTGTTTGGTTGTTGCAAAAATTGTGCTTGCTACAGAAGATATTGAAATTTCGAATTTTTTTAAAACGTATTATATTAGTTTAGATTTTTTTTGGGGGTTTTTTTTTTCTTTTTATTATTAGTTATAACGATTTCTTGTCAACTTGAAGACCGTATGGCTTTGTTTAAATGTTTCGATGTAGAACCTGTTAAATGACTCACGTTCATTTTTTGATGTTACGTACGATCGATCTTCGAAAGGTCAGTCGTTTTGCAACAGAGTGATTGATGAATGGTGCATCATTTATAATTCGTGACTATTAGTTTCTTAATATTAATTAGAGGTCCTGTTAGATGTCGGAATATTAAATTGACACACTGAACATGGAAAGTTTAATAACGTTATCTGGAAATCGCGGGATATTCAAAATTAAACTCATTCGATCAAAAGAAAAAAGAAACTATTCCAACAATGTAATTTATATATTTTGTATATTTGTTCATATCGCGTGTATTCTGTGCAATTTTACACCCTTAAGTCTCCTATAAACGCATAGAAATCAATAATCTAATCATAACTCGTAAAAAAAAAGAAACCGCTTCAACAAACTCATCCCAGTAAATGGCAATAAAATCACCGTAGAGCGATCAGTGACAAATCGGACACGGCTTATACACGCTCGATCGTTGATGAATCCAAGCGAGTCCAATGGACGTTCTCGAGCGCCGTTGCTGGTCGTAATTCGAGTATCGTCACGCAGAAACGGCAGAGTTGTGAAAGATCCGTTAACGCGTTTAGTCTCAGTCAAGGTGTGCAACAGCTCTCAGGGAAAGCTAGAGCCTCCAGACGTCCTTGTAAGGCCGCTGCACCAAAGCACCCACACCTACACCAACACCCACACACCCGTATCTGCTCGTGCAGCGAGCATGAACCTTTATTCACAGAGCCAGCCGTACTCATATTCCTACCCAACCTGTACCTACGTCCTAAGTACGCGTTGCATGGCTTTACTCTCGCTTGCTTCGAGGTACACCTGATGGTGCTTCGACGAATCGTGCTCAGCATTCCTCTGACTGAGCTGAAAAATCACCAGTTGAATAGGGATCCCCGGGTGACTCGTTTAAAGAGGGATATCGAGGGTTTCTTTTAAGTTAATTTTAACGACGAGGAATTGAAGAACAAGGTGATACGATGAAAAACTCTTGTCTGTGGAATAATTCGATGAAGAGAATACGGAATTAATTATTGGGAGTTATATTTCTTCACGAAGAGGATATTTAATTGGATTAGGATACCTTAACTGAGATTGCTTGAATTATTAGTAGTTAAAGAGTTTGGTATAAGGAAAATTCTTTTTTTAATTGAAAAATAAATAAAAAAAATGTGGATCGTTTTTTAAAATACAAAACATGTATTGTGTTGCCTTTTTTGAAGTATATTGCCACAAACGTGAGACTTCAATTCTTCGGAAGATGAATTCGAAATTAAAATTTTTTAAGTATCCCAAAGATGATAAAAGATGGTAGAAAATAATAGCGCATCCATTATTGATTAAATAAATGATTGGATTAAAATACAGCTTCCTTGTTTGCTCGAAAATAAGAACGAAGTTTCCAGACAACCCAATACATTGCCCAAGGTAAAGCAATGGAGGATCTCCCGAGTGGTCCCGTAATGAATGCACACGATCCAGCGACGACTCTATCCGCGCGTATAGACGCATAATTATTCTCGTGAGCTCGCAGATAGCGGCGAGCACCATAACGTTCACCTACACCTTCATTCCCGATCGTTCGGTCAGATCGCCGAGCGTAACACTAATTTCGTGCAGTTTATTAGTTTCTCTGATGTCCGCTATCTCGCCGCATCTTTCCTTTCTGAATCCCGATCCTTCTCGGTCCTCCGCCGATCATTAACGAGCACTAATTGCGCTGGCCGTGGATTATTTCGCGTAGCTCTCCTTCTCTCCGTCCATTTATCCGTGTCGTTCCTCCGCTTGATGTATTTTTCTTCCTCTTTTTATCCTCTTCTTCCTCTTCTCGGTCATTTTTATCCTTGGAAACGTCGCGTCGCTGATTTTCGATCCCGAGCGATAAGAGGAATCATAATTTACGCTCGGCGATCGGTATCTCGCTTAATTGAAACGAAAATTAATGCCCGAGCGCGAAACGATCTCCCGGAGGAAATTGCTCGACGCTTCTTTCGCCTCTCGCTGCTGACCGACGCGTGAAATTGTCTCTTCGAGTGTGGAACGGGTCAGTGATGGAATTAGTAAGGATTGTGGTACTATAAGTTAGCTTATTCTTGGCTCGATCTTTTTAGTTAACTTAGCACTTAACCGTACGACAGCGCATTAACGTGTTCTTTCTTTACTATCGGTACTTTCTCTACTTTTCACAAATACGATACATTTTGTAAGTTTCGTGGTTTCTTCACGTTCCCTGGAAATTTTTTTCAGGTCTTAATTATATAATGTCTTTTACGAGAAATATATTAATTTTCTACGGTACGCATAATTTTGCGTACACTTTAATTTTGCTCTTTAATTTCCGAAAGAGGCGGTTAAGTGTTAACCCTTTGCACTCGACTGGCGCCGCTGTGACGACATGCATAATTTTCTTCAGAGATTATATTTTTAATTAGAATCTATATTTTCATCGTTTCAAATACTTTTTTTATCTTAACACATTGACGGCCGCTGTCACGTTCGTGTGACTTTGTACAGCTATTTTCTCGAAATGGTTTCTTGCCATCATTTTGTATACTAATACATACCGATGCTATTTTTAAAGAAACATTAAAAATAGTGCAACAGTAATCTTAACTCTTTTCTTATTAATAATTATGCTAGGAACGATTGTGTAAATATTGCCGCCGCTAATCTAAAGGCGATGCGAAAAATGTGCGACCGTCAAAGTGTTAAAATAAAAGTAAATTAGCCAAATAAATAAGAAATCGTAAACATTTATAATTTTCTTCTTTTCTTTCCAAAAGAACGCTTCAAGTTTTCGGAACAGTCCTTTGAAACTTAAAAATTTCTTCGAGTGCGAAGCGTTAATAATCGATCATTTTTATGAAATTTGCAAACGGATGGATACACAGGACGAGTAATTTAGGAAAAAAATTCGCAAAGGAATTGATACGTAGGATGAACCGTGTATCGTGATCACGACTTTTTTCCCCAAGTTGGCAAGAAATCGTCGAATGCCATGATAAATCGCTGTAGTTGGCTCGTATAACGTGACTTGACGTCACGGAATAGACGAACTTACGATCGTAGCGATAAGTCGATGAGATAAGGGCATGGATGTTTGAATATTTACGATGTACACATGTCGCTTCCTACCTTCGCTGCCTGGCGATGACTACATCATTACAACGCAATACCCGAACGGTTTCATTTCTAAGATAGTGTGCTTTCACGTGTCACTAAACATATTTCGACAGATAAAAAAGTATAAATATACGTACAGATACTCTTAAATCATTGAGAAGCATTTTGATGTCCAGTCACCCAGAACCGCTCTTCAAATTAACGCTAGAACTACCGACGATTAAAATATACACATTTTTATTAAAAAAAATTTAAACGAAGGTCAGAAAGGTTATGCGAAAAAATATGTGATGCAAGAAAGACAAACCTTTGTTCGTATTTTTCACAGAAAATCATAAAAATTCCCTGGAAATATAAGACATAAAAATTTATAGAAATTCTGTGAGAAATTATGAATTTGGTGCTTCTAATTTCGTTAAGGTTAGGAAAAAGGAACGAAGCGAAGGGCTTGGTTATAATTTTCACTGTGTTTTACAAAATTAAAATCGTATTCCTGACGATCTCAGAATTTAATTTCACTAATTAGAAAAGTAACAATTCAAATATGTTTTACAAATAAAAAAGTTTACGGATTGTCGTGGACTCAGGGTGTGCCTGGTCGAGAAACTACAAAATGGCTGTCCTCGGCTGGTTAGAATGAAAAAAAATGTTTGATTCCAAGCGTATTCAAATTTCAAGAGACTCGTGGAAATATTAGTTCCTATTCGTTTCCCATTTTCCTAGCTCGACGCGTTAGATTCTCCAATGTGTCTTGCTTTTAATTCGTCAGATAAGAGTTTAATGACTACAGATAGCGGGACTCTGGGTACGATATCTTTCCGGCACGATCAGAAAGAGCGTTGACTCGTCGATTCTTGTATTTGCATATTCGTCTCTCGGATTTATTTAAAGAAAGCACGTGTTTGCGGTGTGACGTAAGGGTAACGTAAAATCGGGCCAGAATCGGAGTACGGGGCGTACGAGTTGAATGATTTTATTTTTTTGTCGTTGTGAACAGGGAGCATTAAATGGGATTAAATCGATAATTGTGTTAACTTAAAGTCTAAGAGACTTGTTTATTTATTTGAACGAAGAGGAAGCAATGATAGAAATTTCAATTTTCGAATATTCAAGGTTCAAAGAATTGAAAATTGTGAATCTTAATTAAATTGAAAATCTTATTACGATTCTATGTATTATTTCTGTATTTTATTAAGAAGCAAATATTTTAAATAATTATCTGTAGCATGGAGTTTAGAAAAAAAATTAATTTACTGGAAATAATAGAAATTTTTATTCTTAAATATTGATAATTAAAAAATAATTCATTTCTGAGGTACTTTTAATTGACGATTTTTTTAAGAATATGTTTTTTTTACTTTGTTACAATATTATTGATACAGTATTAATACTTTGATAGAGTATTAATACTTTGATACAATATTAATGAAATATAAAAGTTTTGAATTCCTAAAATAGTCAAGGTTTACAACCAGTAGCTAGAATTTACAGTTCCGTGTAATTTACTGTAGTTCACAGTCTTACGCTATCACTGAATCGTGTACTCAAGGTGCACACTTGCTACATGGACCATTTTAATCCGAAGTCAAGGCCTATGGGTTCACATTTGATCCATAAAGTTACTAGCGCGGTATTTGCAGTCTTGAGTCGCTCATTATAGTCAATAACCAAGGATTTATAGTACCAGTTGAGCCCAGTTGTATCAATAATCAGGCCTCTACAATTTTAACTGGATCACGGTGCACAGAAGCCAGAGATCCACAGTTTCAGGTTAGGTATTACAGTCTATAAACAATTATCTGCAAATTTAGGTATATACATTCTTTCACTATATATTCCACGTTTTCGTATAAGTTCTTTATAATCAACGATTAATCAGAGCTTCATGATGATTAAACAAAAAACCAATACTGCGAACCTGAAACTGATTAAAAATAAATTTTAATCGTTTCGTAAGAATTCAAAGTTAAATAAGGGTTCGCAGTTTTTAGTAATATTTTTTAATATTAATTTATTGGAAGTAGAGATAAATCAAACGTCCTTCGTATTTAACCCTCTATAACAATACGACTTGAAATTTACATATCTGTCTGTCTATATTTTTTAAATCTTATTTAATTTCCTTATTATTGTATTCTTGCTTTTTTTTATCGTTGTACCATTGTTCTTTAAATTAAGCAAAGGGTTAAATTAATTTAGAGTAAATTTAATATTTAATCAATTACAGTTATACAACTTAGCAACAAATAATAAAGAATGTTCCAGTTGTCGATCGCAAAGGGTTAAAATAACTTTGAGAAGCAGTAATCAATTATAATTTTCGTCCTTAACCTTTTAGACAATTCTTACGAAATTATTAAAATTTAGTTTTAATCAGTTAAAAGTATAATTGCAATTGATTACAGTTTCTCTAAATTAATTTAACCTTTTGCTTAATTTAAAGAACAATGGTACAACGATAAAAAAAGCAAGAAATAAATAATGCTATTAATGCTATTAATGTATCGACCCAAAAATTCTTATCATCGAACGTAGAACGATCTCCAGATACTCGTCCACAGAAGTGTTGACGAGAGTCACTGTTTTTAACGCAGCATGCTCGTCGATGTCTCTAGAATTATCTCTGCTGTTTCGTGTGAGCTTTCGTGCATAATGCGCCGCACATAGCCGCGTGTAAGCACGTCTGCACGAAGGCGTGTAAAGTTGTACGAACGTTTCTTGCTACACGTGCACGTAGGCACGCGTGCATATTCAGCGTGTCAAATCAATTTTGCCTAACGAGGGAGCAGGCAACGTGATCTTATACCGATTCTGATGAATTTTCGGCGAAAAATGCCGGTTCGAACGCGCGATCAAAATGGAGTTTTCTAGCGAACCATTTTTCTAGGACAGAATAATAGAAATTTTTCCTGAGATATTAAAATGGTAAACGATTTAAAGAATTTAAATGTTAGAAAAATAGAAAATTATATTTTGGTGGTAAAAGGTGTGAATACGATGAAAAAAAAAAAAAATGATGAATGGTGGAATAATTTATTTGAATCTGTTAATGTTAGTAATTAGTGGAGTATGTATCAAATAGAAAAAAAAGAACAGAAATTTGTTTCCAGTGATGTGGACATACAGGCAAAGATTTCTACACGGTTCCCAAAATATTCGATTATCGAGCTATTTTGGAATCACAACCGTGATCAATATGTAAATAAGATATACCAAGGAAGGTAATTTAAATGGAACTCTCGATTACGAAACACTTGAATAGGTTTCTTCGCTGCATAATAGCGAAATCTCTGCTTCGTGTTGTCTTCTCGTTGGGACAGAGAGTGAATCGAGTGGCGCTTCTCTCGTGATTCGATTAGCAAATTAGCTCCCTGATTTACATGCCAGCATTCGGTTGGATTTGGAATCTTTTCAGTTTCATAATAAAAAGAAATCTGAAAGAGGATCTACAGAAAATATCTTCGATCCATTGAGTTAATTTAATATTAATATTCTAATAATTTAAATAGAATATTAAAATAATATTTTTCCCTATTGAGTGAATTTAATATTAATATTATAATAATTTAAATAGAATATTAGAATAATATTTTTCCCTATTGAGTGAATTTGATATTAATATTCTAATAATTTAAATAATACTCAAATAATATTTTTATGTATTGAGCAAATTTAATTACAATATTCTACTAATTTAAATAATATTAAAATCGTATGAATATTTGGTTACAAAAAAATTGAAATAAAATGTTTATACCGCTTTCTCTAAAATGAATTTACAGGAAATACAGTTAGAGTCACATTCATTGTATAGTAAAGGCTTCCGTGTTTCGTAATCAACATTATTCACTGCGTAACGAAACACGTCAATATTCGTGTCGTAAAATATTTCAATGTGATATTATTCTGCAAGTTCGTGTAATTCTGTGTGACGAATGTTAGTTAACCGGTTGTCTGAAAAATGCGGTCGGGTTTTGTAAACACGTTGTCGTGAACAATACTGGGAAGCATTTGATTAGAATCATCCTGCTATTCGTTATTCTTCATTCTTCATTTATTATTCGACTCGTTGCTTATCATTCATAACTTCCACGTTTCTTCTGGTGTATCGTACGATGCTACAATAATAAGTTCACTTATTGTTGCTGCTGTTTGTGTACAATAGAAAATAATTAAAAAATTATGATCCAACTGGATTCAAAGACTATTAACTCTACTATCGACGAAAGAAACATTAAAAAAAAAATATTTTAAATTAGAATTTAAAATGAAATAGAAAACTAAAGTGACTGATAGACTCCTAAATTGATCACTGCTGCGCAAATAAAATAAAATTGATGATGAGATATTAAGAGATTCAATGGAGTGTTCAGTGAAACTAAAAAATCGTGTTAAGCCGCGATAAAAAAATATTCCTAACTCTGAGTACCGTCCTCGACAGCTTCAGAGATGCAGAAATATCAAAAACAAAGTTTTTATGTTTTCCTGCCAAAAGTTAACTGGGAAAACGAGGCGGCTGGCACTCGTGAACGCTCCTCGTCGGTCTTCATCGCCAGTGATGTCGTTGACGAGGATAAACGACGCGAAAAGTGCGTACGCAGTGATGGTTCGTATTTCTGCGGAGGCTAGCAGATACGGATATCGCGTGTTTAACAAAACACACCACTTCGCTCGAGCATCAAATCCTTTCGTTCAACTCGTTTTTTCAATCGCGTTTGCATTTTCCAGCATGTTCGTTTTCCTATTCGATCATCGACAGCACGCTTTCGATTCGATTTGTGGAGAGAAATATCTCGTTGAGCACAGAGCACGTAACTCTTTCGAATAATTAAGGACTTAAGAAATAAAAACAATCCACGTGCCGAAAGAAAACGAAAATTATTCTCTTTGCGGAAAAAAATGATAAGTAAAATAATTTATTCGAGCTGCTAGCAACTATTTTTTGTTATCTCAGAAAACAGGTAAAATTATAAGTGCCAATTAGTACTAAATAGGTTTCCATTTGCCTACTTTTTAGATTTCTCTCGCAACATATTTCTCGTTCTGTAATCGAATTTTTTAAATACTTGCATTAGCCGGTATCTTTTCCTTTAAAATTTATAGAAAATTAGAGAATAAAAAAAGAAAAAAAAAAAACATTAACATACTCAAATATCTATATTTTTTGTCATTTAATTGTCGGTTCCAATATTTTCAAATAAAAATGAGAAACCGTAACCAATTACAATTTTTTATTCAAAAATGAACAATATACGATATACCGATAAACAAATAGAACTTCGATTATAAAATATTAAATATTACCGGTTTGTTTGCAGTAGCCACAGTCGAGAGCACAATCTTTCCCAAAATTGAACAATCGAAACAATTTATTTCGCTGCAAAAATACCTCGCGCAACCCTTTTATGTCCTGTTGCTGAAATAAGTGCCATTTTTTTTTCGTGGTGGTCCCTCAAACGACACCTGTCCTCGAACACATGTTTCCGTGAACGAGTGTGGGAGAAAAGACAGAGACAGAGAGAGAGAGAGAGAGAGAGAGAGAAAAGGCGTTGGAAAGTAAAGTAAATGCAAATCGTTCGGGATATCTGAACGATGGTATTTACATGGGTAGACTGCATGGCGACGACCTCCAACCAAACCGGCCGATCTGCTTGGGCTACATATTCAAGTGTGTACGCATTTTTATGAACGAAGCCCCGCGTGGTTCCACGCGATACGTTTCCTCCAAGTTATTCGCCTCGAAGTAGTCCAAGAATGGCCTTGAGGGGAAAATTATAGTACCAAATTCGAGATAAGCTCGATACTAATCGTGTCGAAAGGGGATTAGCGGATTAATGGATTTCCGATGAAAAGCTGTCCGGTTTGGTCTGCTGGAATTTACGATTTCTTGGGAGAGGCATTACGTAAAGTATTTTTGGTCGTAGGAAATGCAAAAGGTCAGTAGGTGTATCGAAAGTGTTTCGGGGTATTAAATCGGATAAAAATAGAGAATGACAGAATAGGTGGAAAATTTTATCATTTTTTTACGCTTCTTCTATTCTGTAATTTGATCGAAAATTGGAAAATATATTTAACACGTTGCCGCAAATGAGGGCTACAGCCGTCCGATCTTTGGAAATATTTAGGCAAACGACGGTTATAGCCGTCGTGCACATTTTAATAAATAAAGAAAAGAACAGCGTTAGTACGAAGTGTTCTAACGCATACACTTGTTAACCCTTTGCACTCGAAGTTTTTTTTCATTCATATTACCAGCAATTCGAAGATTCAAATGTTGTGCTGTATAAGAAAACAAGAAACTATAACATTATTACATTTTATAATCGTCCAAGGTGTGATACCTCTTGGTATGAACTAAATATTATTTGCATTGTCTCCATAGCTGAGCCCTCGAGTTTGAAGACTAATTTTAAATGGCTCCGCTCCGGAGCCCTCGAGTGCAAATGGTTAATTATTGAGTAATATATCGAAAAAAAAGGTATAGCATGCCAGACAGCATATTAGTTGTCCTTTTATGCGTTTTCTCATGCTTTATTGCTTCGGAACATTTGGGCATCTGGAAACAAATGACGGTTATAGTCGTCGAGAGTTTTTTTGGGGGAAAAACTGTAGCCAAATGTGATAATTTTTACTTTCAAACGTATAACTTACACTGGATTTCATCTGGCAGTCATAAATAATTGAAAAAAAAAAAAAAATGTGTTTCTGAGTACGATCGTCAAATTAAAAGTGTGCGGCAACGTGTTAACAGTAAAGTAACGTATAAATAAACCATCGATTTTCCAAAACTAGAGAATTCTTTCTTTCAAAAATCTTGTAAAAAAGTTTAAAAATTATATCTTTCACAGAGCAATAAAATAAGAAGCAAAGATCGAAAATGAATTTTTTATTAATTGTAGAGTTAGTTTCATTCTTGGAGAAATCTCATAGTCTCCAAGACTACTATCATTCATAATTCTTCAATCGCAATTATGACTTCTATAGAGCGAGGAAACTTCATTGCTCTCAAGAAACAATGAATAAACGGATCCATAAAGTGCATCGTTAAAAAATTCATTTATTCAAACGAGCCCGAAAAATAAAAGTACGAGACATATTATGCTAGTTATTAAAGACCTACATGGTTACAAAAAAGGAAACTTTCAGTTTTAATTTCCTGCGAGATTGGCCTCGTTACAATACCCACTTAGCCCAGCATCCAACGAAGGCAGGTCAATTTTTGAAATTCTAATGCGTTTAATCATTGTCCAATGCGAAAGGAAAGTCGCGATTATCTCGATCGAAGTTGCCACATCGTGGCCGGTAAACACGAGTTCGCAATCAACGAGGTAATTATTCGCGTCCACTTGGGTAGTCCTGCCGATCGGGTTGAGTTCCATTCGCGGTTGGTGTTGGACTATGGTCTCGCAATTAGACGTTGCTTGGACCTTGATTGTCATAGTGTACATTGACTCATGCGAAATCACTGGACACTGTCTCTACTTATTCATGAGACAGAATTAATAAGTAATTGTTCGTTTGAACCCTACCGCGCCTTTCCGTGGGTTTTTATTGGTCCGAAAAAGGGGCTCGTACGCGTAATCGAATTTTTATTGCAATCACTGTACACGGTATCTTCTGCATAGCTATCGGAGGCCATTTAAAATTATCAAAATATAAAAAATATAAAAAACATAAAAAATATCGAATTTGAAAGATCTCGAAAAAAAATGATAAAACAATTCTTTTTCTACGTTATTCCTGCTTCAGAACTAATTAACCCTTTGATTACGAAAGGCGTATATATTCGCTCTCAAAGATCCATCAAGATGTACGAAAGGCGTATATGTACGCTCTCTAATTTTTTTTCTAGCTGTAACGTATACTGTGTTTGTAAACTAATTTAGCTAAACTGTTTATATTTACTTTGTAAGTGAATATNGTAGAGTTAGTTTCATTCTTGGAGAAATCTCATAGTCTCCAAGACTACTATCATTCATAATTCTTCAATCGCAATTATGACTTCTATAGAGCGAGGAAACTTCATTGCTCTCAAGAAACAATGAATAAACGGATCCATAAAGTGCATCGTTAAAAAATTCATTTATTCAAACGAGCCCGAAAAATAAAAGTACGAGACATATTATGCTAGTTATTAAAGACCTACATGGTTACAAAAAAGGAAACTTTCAGTTTTAATTTCCTGCGAGATTGGCCTCGTTACAATACCCACTTAGCCCAGCATCCAACGAAGGCAGGTCAATTTTTGAAATTCTAATGCGTTTAATCATTGTCCAATGCGAAAGGAAAGTCGCGATTATCTCGATCGAAGTTGCCACATCGTGGCCGGTAAACACGAGTTCGCAATCAACGAGGTAATTATTCGCGTCCACTTGGGTAGTCCTGCCGATCGGGTTGAGTTCCATTCGCGGTTGGTGTTGGACTATGGTCTCGCAATTAGACGTTGCTTGGACCTTGATTGTCATAGTGTACATTGACTCATGCGAAATCACTGGACACTGTCTCTACTTATTCATGAGACAGAATTAATAAGTAATTGTTCGTTTGAACCCTACCGCGCCTTTCCGTGGGTTTTTATTGGTCCGAAAAAGGGGCTCGTACGCGTAATCGAATTTTTATTGCAATCACTGTACACGGTATCTTCTGCATAGCTATCGGAGGCCATTTAAAAATATCAAAATATCAAAAAACATAAAAAATATAAAAAATATAAAAAATATAAAACAATTCTTTTTCTACGTTATTCCTGCTTCAGAACTAATTAACCCTTTGACTACGAAAGGCGTATATGTACGCTCTCTAATTTTTTTTCTAGCTGTAACGTATACTGTGTTTGTAAACTAATTTAGCTAAACTGTTTATATTTACTTTGTAAGTGAATATTATATTTTGTACATATTTCGTCAAATTAAAATATTAAGCACCAATGTAAACGAAATTTAAATTTTTGTCAACGAGCGTAACGTTCTATGATAGACACGATTGATGTGACGCAGTCAAAGGGTTAACACTGGAACTACCGGCGATTAAGGTAGACTTTGTACCGAAGAATTATTTAAAAAAATATATGACGAAGGTAACGATTCCTTTGGCACATTTTTGACAAAAAATCATGGAAAATCTGCAGAAATGCATCATTGTAAATTTATACAATTTTTATGAGAAATTACAAACGATTTTGGCTAATTCGGTAATTCTAGTGTTAAATAATACTATTTTTTAATATCATTTTTCGTGTAATTAAAAATAAAGGAACATTATTGTTATTGCACAATGTTTGGACAGAGATTTTCAGTCTTTCAAAATCTTTATTAATAAAAAAGATTGGTCACACACAGTGAAACATTTAATCGAAGAATCCGAACATGTGGGTGTCCGAGAACCCTTCGTTCACACGTTTAATATTCCAAACACTCTTGACTCGCTCGAATATTTCTATCGTTCTCAAACAATGAATCATAAGTCGGATTCTAACGGGCTAGGCTGTTTTTAGAGCGGAATGTTAGGGCAGAGTGTTTCAACTGTACTTTGGTACGAGTAGCGAAATTTGGAATCGATGTTGAAGAGAATTGAACGCCACGACATGTTGTAATTCGTGTTTTAATGGATCAAATTATTTCTGAGGGTAAAATTTTAGATGACTTCAAATATAGTTACATATAAATGACGATGTTTCGAGTTAACGTCCCGAGAATTTAATGCCTTGGAACCTCATAATTCACATTGTAATGGATCGGACTGTGTTTCCAAAGTGGTATGTTAGGGTAAAACATTTGCAGCTATAATTAAATATATAAATATATAAACGATCGAGACTTCGGTGTTCTGGTGCATCATAATTCCCATTTTAACGGATTATGTTGGAATTTGTTCGTCTATAATTTAATAAAAATTGCAGTATTTGGAACTGATACCTTGAGGATTCGATATCTTAACGTTTAATAATTTATATTCCAATATAAAAAATTATTTTAGGGGTGGAACGATAGGATAAAATATTTCCAATTACAAATAAAAATTGCAATATTTGGAACTGATACCCAAAAAATTCGATATCTTAACATTTAATAATTTATATTCCAATGTAAGAAATTATTTTAGGGGCGGAACGATAGGATAAAATATTTCCAATTACAAATAAAAATTACAATGTTTCAACTTGAAATCTTCGAAATTTAGTGTCCCGATGGCTAATTTAATTTATGCTGGCATTAGATTAGACTGTTTCTAAGGTAGAGTACCACAAATGATACCCCGAGTCGATATCTCGAAGATTCAATAGCCTCGCGACTCATAATTCACATCCTAATACGCAATCTACGAAATAAACAAGAAAATCTAAGTACATAAAATTCAGTCCTCGCGACCAACCCCTCTTTTTCGCTCACATTTACGGATCACACGGCACGGTTGATAATTTCCAGTCTCACAGATCCACCTAATCGCGAGCACCAGTCTCTGTCACCGCGGAGCTCTCAAGATTTCAATTTTGTCCAACGGAACGACCACAGGACGCGTTTAAATATTTTCTAAGTAGCCTAACGAGTTCCCTAGATACCGGAGGGAGGTTTGCGTGGCGCCACATTGCTATAGATTCACGGCCCACGCGGTCAGCCGTGAATAACGAGCGGATTAGAGAGAAATTGTCTCTTATGGAATGTCGTACAGAGCTTCGAAACGATAAAAACCCGATAAAAAGTCACTGGACTGTAATTTCTACGTTATACGTTACCATTGAAAATTATTTAAGTGATTGCGAGTCGAAGAATCTGATTTTTTGCATTACTTTTGAGAAACATAAGAAACTACCCTTATATAGTGTGCTTTTCGTTTATAATAATTACGTATATTAAAAATTGTTATATATTTTATAATTACGTATATTAAAAATTGCTATAGTTAATAAAATATTGTAAAAGATGTTAAACAGAATAGTATTATGAAGAAGAAAGTAAAAAATTAAATAAAAAGGATATGTATTAGAAATAATTAAATAGAAAGGCAATAATTTGTATGATAAATAATTTCACCGTAGCGAACGGTTTGAATAAACTCTCAGTTTTAGGAAAAACATTTCGAATGAAATAAATAAATAAACAACCTGTTTAGTAGCGTTTCGCTCTCTCGGTTAAAAAGTTTTCAACGAAAGGAAAGGATGATCGGATCGGAAATGTCTCACAAGTCAAATCATTCGGAAAGCTTTGTTTCGAAACGTTTTATAATGCAGCACACGATATTTACTGTTGCGAGGCGCCATTCACGCGCGCTTGACAGATAAGTGACATGGTCTGGATAAAAAGTCGATCGAGGCGAAACGCGTTTTGTCCTGAACTGGATCGAGTCGTTCTAAATAGTTCAACGTCGTCTGCAAAAGGTAAATATCTCGGAGCAACTGGAGCTATCGCGGTCATTCTGCTTTTCTCACTTCTAAAAGAAGCCGGCTGCTCGTTTGTAGGAACATGTGAAACTTTGAACAATCGTAAACTTACATTGTTGGCAATATATCGAGAGGTGTCAACTTCTCCATCGTTCAGGTGGCATATTCGGTCTATCTTAGAATTTTTTTAAACAGAGTTTTGAACGATGCACAAAATCGAGAAGGATAAAAAAAATTAGACACTCGTAACGTATCGTGACACCGTCTCCGGTGTCCGAGAGTTAAGAGAGTACGACTTCGCGCACTTCTCCATTCCTGTACACCCATCATTTAGCTTCGAGAAACCACTCTAGCAATCTCTCAGAAAAAAATCTGAGAGAGCAAAGAAGAATCCCTTGGAATGGAACGCAGCAACACTTTCCACCGTAAAAGGTACCGCGTAATGAGAACAGGGATTGCGAAAGAAGGTTCGGTTGACACGTTTCAAGGTAATTTTGCGTTAGATATGACTGTCAGCGAGCAACCGAGAGGAAAATACTTCGTCGGCTGTGAGACAAGTATAATTGGCGTGACACCGTCGACGATTGCACCATAAGTCGATTCAGCCGCGAAGAAGCGCGTCAATTTGAAAATCTCTGGAATCGTAGAATAATCGAAAGGTCACGTGTCGACCAGTCGACTCTTTCGCGCTTTCTTTCATTCTAAGCGTACATATGCGTACGCGTTGGCAAGTATCTTGTCTTTATGGTGTGGATGGTTCGTTTGGAATGTCCTTTGCGTGAGGCGCGTCGCATGTAAGGCTGAAGCGTATTCATATACGGTCGTTAATATCGTCGACGACACGATTCTCCTGTTCGAGCAGCGCAACCTTTGATCGCGTGCATGCTAATCCATGTGGTATGGTTGTTTGAAGTAATGTAAGAGGCTGCAGGGAGGAACGGGAGTTTTATGGTCTGAGTTATTCGGATTGGATCGGGGTTGGATTGATTTTGTTGGAAGTCTGTTTGGTACAGGACTGAAATAATTTAGGGAGGAAAATTATGAGTAAGGAGAATTCAAAGTANACACGATTCTCCTGTTCGAGCAGCGCAACCTTTGATCGCGTGCATGCTAATCCATGTGGTATGGTTGTTTGAAGTAATGTAAGAGGCTGCAGGGAGGAACGGGAGTTTTATGGTCTGAGTTATTCGGATTGGATCGGGGTTGGATTGATTTTGTTGGAAGTCTGTTTGGTACAGGACTGAAATAATTTAGGGAGGAAAATTATGAGGAAGGAGAATTCAAAGTGTGATGACTGTAAAAGTGAGATCAAGAATAAATAGGGATTAAATTGGGGTTGGATTGATTTTGTTGGAGTTCTGTTTGGTACCGGACTGAAATAGTTTAGGAAAGAAAATTATGCATAAGGAGAATTAAAAGTATGATGACTGTAAAGCTGAAAGTAAGAGTGAATAGGGTTTAAATTGAGGTTGGATTTATTTTGTTGGAGTTCTGTTGACATAAGGATGAAATAATTCAAAGAAAGGGATGGGAAATTGTGTACAAGGATAATTTAAAAATAAGTTGAAAGAAAAGACGAAAATAAGGGTGAACAGAGATTGGATCGGTGTTGGATTGATTTCCTTAGTCTTCTAGTCTTTCTAGTCTATGTGAGGGAGAAATAATCTAGAGAAATAGGGTGGGAAATTATATATAAGGAGAATTAAAAGTATGGTAACTAAAAATGAGATTAAGGATAAATAGCGACGAGATCGTATTTGGATTAATTTTGTTAGAGTTCTATTCGTACGAGAGTGAAATAATTTTAGGAAAGGGGGTAGGAAATCATGTATAAGAAGAATTAAAAGTTTTTTACACGAAATGTAAAAAAAGCTCGAGCTATCAAGTTCAGAGGCGAACGACCTAAATCGAATTCGCGAAGCTAGGAATTCCAATCCGCGATTAGACCACACACAGTATACATACACGATTCATGAGCTATGATATATTATGCATATCGCCTGTCAAAGGATACATGCATCGGCGCGAATCATTTATCAATCGTTATCGATCAAATCCGATCGAAGCTCTTATTCGAGCATAGCATTATCTATATCTCAATGGAATGAAGAATGGAATCCGTGGTGTAGAACGAATTCGCTTCGAAGGAACACAGTGTACCGAGATATCGTTGCTTCTAGTATCTTTATTAGCTTTACTCTTTACTCTGTATGCTTTTCAATATTGTTTTTATCAGAAAAATTAGGTAAAACGATAGATATCAAGTGTTAGATAGCGTGTTATTGTTAGACAAATAAATTGAGGAAAAATATTGAATTCCTATTATATTTTGGTGGACGATTTTTATTCTTAATTACATCTGTATCGAATGTTTTTTTAAATATAAAAAAAAATCTGTATTTTAATATCTGTCTACAAAGTTTTAACGAAGTTAGTAATACTTTAAGGATAGTTATTTTATTGAAGATTCGTAGATCGATCTTGTTCGAATTTTTCTTTTTTTCTTTCTCACAGTATTCATAAGGATAAGTCACGAAGTTTTAATTAGATCGACTAGTTGGCGATTTAGTAATTTACGATCGACAAATTCTATGGTAACAATTGAAACACATCTAAATTTTAAGGATCGAATTACACAAAGGAAGGTAACGATCAGGTTTCTAAACCTAAAACCTCCATCAATTTTACTATTCGCCGACAAACTCCTCTCGAAGTTTAACATTCGAAAAATAGTTACCGCCAACACCACGGTTAGCTTCGCATAGCTATTCAACTTTCGTCACGTACGAACCCAAAGCTCACAATACAACGAGACACGAAAGCACGAAAGTGGATTCTATCTTTGAAAACTGCAAGCAGAAAGTAGAGTTAACATAGAAACCTAAACTTTTCGTTTATTTTCCAAATTATCTACGTCATTTCTAAAGATATGTCGTCGATAGTTCTATCTAAATTTAAGATTAATCCTCGTTCGTCATTCGCGTCGATTCAATATATATTTTTAACGCGAAAACTGTAAAATTATCCCGTTGGAATAAATCGTAAATTTTAAAAACTAAAAAAGATCTCAGGTGGCCAGATAGGGGTTGCTCTCGATACCGTAGAATATCCAGCTTCTGATATCGGTTCGATCGGCTTCCTTATTGCACCGGGCCGGTTCCTAATAACTGTCACGGTGCAGAGTATAAATTACACGGGAGCTCCGTCAATCGAGCATGCGACCTATTAATAGGATCTCTTTATGCCTTCCAACGTCTAAGGGAATGACATGCACGCACGTGCGACTGCAGTGAAATTACATGCACGCTCTCATGCCTCTTCGGATTAGCGCGCGTTTCTACCTCGACGTCGCTTTCCGAATAGAAATCTCTGCCACGGCTCCGATTGCTCTTGTGAATCACTGCCAGCTGGAACCGGTCGAATCTGCGTTAGCAGAACCAACGCTGTTGCACGCGGTGTGCACAAACGAGAGATTACAGCTATCTTTCCTGTCACGTGTGAACTTAATACACGTGCGACTCTTTCAACCTTCTATAACCGGAATTTGTATTTAAGAAAAAAATTGGGGAGTTGTTCAATTTTACAATTATATTGATTAAATTTTAATCCCCTTAAGAAAAAAAAAAAAATAAAAGAAAAGAATTATAGTTGTTTATAGTTTCTCAAATTAATTTAAAAGCTAGAAACTAAACATTACTATGAGTAATCTTTTTAATACCAGATTATTGTGTAATAATAGAATATAATAATACGGTGATACGGAAATAAAATGAGACTTGAAAAATATACAGAAATATCTAAAAAATTATACAAGTTTCACAACTATTAAAGGATAATTCCTGGGATAATTACGTGCAAGTTTTTCCTTGGAAAAAATATGAAATTCGGTTCCGTCGAGGAGATATCTTCGAAATACTCTGACCAATCACAGAGCGGGTACAGCGGCAAGAGTGTTGGTTGCGTACCGAGATTATGAGCAAACAAGCCTGTTGTTGGTCTGTGTTTTTCGTTAATATCTCGTCAACCAGGCCGTATACACCTTGGAGAAAAAAAAAAGATAACATTTTATGAGTGTAAGATCAGTGAACTTTGGGTAAGGCCATCGGTGTATTCAATTTGCGTGTTTCGTTTCGACACCCCTTACGATACTTGTTAAACTTTTCAAAGCAAATGATAATTTCGTTAAATTTTAGTGGAGTTGCCACACAGTTAGCGCAAAACAAGTTATCCTTATTTTTTTCAATATTCGACACAATTTTTTACAAAACCAATTTTTTACACTTTTATTGTATTAAATAATTGTCGAAACATATTGTCGTTAAGTATATTAATTTCATAATTTTTAGTTAAAATTTAATGAGCTAAATATTACAGCTTTTGATATAAATTTTAAAATGTGAAAAAATACGGATGAAAAGTACTAAGACAAATTTATTTAAAGAATGTTTTAAGTACCATACCAATTATCATAACTCCATGTTTCTCATCGCACGATCTAAAAAAAGCCATCTCACATTCATTTTCACTTTCCACTGATAAATCACATCACACGCCGCCATTTTTTCTCTTTTTTTCTTTTTCTCACAAACTTGTTCTCTCATTTCGCTCCTAATTTGTTTGCAAATACATTGTCGTTGACAGAGACAAATATTTGCCGATATTTTACCGTCTTTTTGCATTTCCTACATTCCACGCGACACACGCGAGACCGAGCACGATAATCAAAAGCGTACACGAAATAATCCTCGTACAGCCGCGTAATTACATAATCGGTCGCGTATCGTTTTTAGATATCGCAACACCAACCAGCCATGATTATAATTTATAACCCAACGTGTCCGAATGAATTACATTAAGTCGATTTTACCTTTACGTAAGCAACGGAACTCGAAGGTGTTAGAAACCCTAAGGCGATCTGTGATCGAACCCGCACCGTGGTCTCGTGAAAGCTTAGGTTCATCCATTCATCTTCTATCATCGTATTAGTAAAAAGAAAACGGGAAGAAAAAAGTTGAAATATTTATTTTTATTGAATGAACTTTTAATCAGGTAGCGAGTGGTTGAAACTTTTATTTTTTTATTTTATGAAGGCTTAGATTCTTCCATTCCTCTTCTATTATCACATTAATAGAAAGAAAAATCATAAGAGAAAAATAGAAATATTTATTTTTATTGAATGAACTTTTAATCAGGTAGCGAGTGGTTGAAACTTTTATTTTTTTATTTTATGAAGGCTTAGATTCTTCCATTCCTCTTCTATTATCACATTAATAGAAAGAAAAATCATAAGAGAAAAAGTTGAAATATTTATTTTTATTGAATGAACTTTTAATTGAAACCTATGATTGAAAATTTAATTTTTTGATTTCGTGAAAGCTTAGGTTCTTCCATTCCTCTTCTATTATTACATTAATAGAAAAAAAAATCATAAGAGAAAAATGGAAATATTTATTTTTATTGAATGAAATTTTAATTGAAACGTATGATTGAAAATTTCATTTTTTGATTTGCTGAAAGCTTAGGTTCTTCCATTTATTTTTTATCATCGCATTAATAGAAAGAAAATCGTAAGAGAAAGACGCAAATATTTATTTTTGTCGAATGAACTTTTAATTGAAACCTATGATTGAAAATTTCATTTCTCGATTTCGTGAAAGCTTAATGAAAACTTATTTTTTATTTTATTTTTTATAATCGAATTAATAGAAAAAAAATAGTATAAATGAATGAACTTTTTGATTGGGTGAAGCTTGGTCGAAAGTGTAATTTTTTAATTTTATGAAAGCTTAGGACATTCACTTCTGTTCTATCGTTCCATTGATACGAAAGAAAGATAGGAAAAAAGTAGTAAAAATGTAAAAATATTAAACTTTATTAAAAGAACATGGTTATTCAGTATATTTGACTTTTAATTAGGCGATTAAGCAGTAGCGAAGCCCAATTAAAAATTAATTCTTTGATCCCGTGAGAATTTAGATTCTCCTAATTCTTTTCGCGATCATGGAACACGTTTGACTTTCGATTAAGCGATTAAGCGTCAGTAACATGGGATCGAAATCTTCAATAAAGTTTAATTCTTTAATTGTTTTTCCTTTCGATGCAGCATTGATTTAAATTGAATGTTTATTACGAATTTATTTTGATCCAAATTCTTAAACGCCAAAGCTAATCAAACAACCAGAATAACTGACCTGTCTTATCAAGCGTGATTAACCCAACAAATGAATCGCTAATTTCAGGCCACTGACTGCAAAACTTTCTTCTCGACGAAGAAAGATAATATTATTTAAGAAAGTCTGTCGAATTCATAAAAAAAAGAACCTTTTAATCATTTTTATAAACTGACAGTTTAAAAGCAAAGTTTAGAATAACTTTTGATTCGAGACTTCTTTCTTTTTTTTATTTGATTCGCGCAAGTGCAATGTTGATGAAATTCTGTTCTTATTAATGGGATTATCAGAATGCAATAATTGTCTCGATAACGTTATTTGTTGAAAAGAAGCTCGATGACATTGCGAACTTTTTCATTCTTTCGTCAACAGTTTTGCTATCGGTGTTAATTTCACCAACTTTTTCCTTTTAATCTTGAATATTTTATACTTCAGTATCGTGCATCGTTCGAGGTTCACGTTTCACTTAACGAATAAAATATTATTTATGAAGGTCTATTTATTCGATCGTTCAATTTTATGCGAACGCTTCTTAATCAATTTTATTCGAATTAATTGAACCATTATGATTAAATCTCTTAAACTCAGTATTTTAATTTTTTTAACTAACATAAAAATATTGGAACAGTCTGTTGTTTTTCCAAATATTTAGAATTCTATAAGGGTAATTAATTTTTTCCCAATTTTTTTCCAAATATCTACTAAGCTATTTAAAAATTTTTTTTAAATTCTTTTTCCAATTAATTTTCATATATTTATAAACCTATGTGGCTTGGAATAAAATAATACAAATATTTTTGAAAATTATAAAACTAATTATAAATATTACCTTTATAAATTATAAAGGTTTAATTGTTCCATTTTATATTTTTTTTAAAAATAAATATTCAAACAAGAAAACTTCTTTCTATCGAAACTAATCGTCTGAAAGAAATATCGATACAAAAGTGGAAGGTTGATATAAAAATTTCAAAATACTATCATAAACGTACGATTCTTTTTTCTTCTTTTCTTTCTTCACGCGTCGAAAAAATATATTTGCAGATAAGGATTGCAATTTGCTGTCTTTATCACTGTCTCACGAGATTGTTAAATAAACTGTTATGCAATTCTTGGTTAATCTAATTTTTTATTACTTGTCGCGTGATTTCTCGTAACGTGTAGTTTCATAATATGTTTTGTAATTTGTATCTTCGAAATATTTAGATAATCAGAAACACCTAAAAAATGATATGTATTTTTCGTTTAGAATTCGAACAAAATTTGTTACACGTTCCTTCTGTTATTTACGCTGTACGTTTGTTTGTTCGCGTAACGATACGATCCGATTATTCGGGGGAAATTAATTGAAATTTTAACGAGACCTTTGATACGATACTCGAACAAAGAATTTCTCTTGCTAAAAATTGTGAAAACCGTATTGCTTTCAATCTTTTATCTCTGTAATATTAAACGTACTTCATATTGTACAAAATTACTCGGAAATTTGTTATTTTCCATGCAACATAAGATTAATACAAAGACCAATATTTTTTTTTTATACGTATATCCTCCTAAATAAATTTTATTTAAAATATAAGCGTTAAAAACAAAGAGACGCGATTAAAATTATTTTCAGTTTCGTTGCAAACTTCAAAATTCAGTTATCTCTATGTTACTATGTAACATGTTACATAGAAACTATGTTACTCGAATTTAATAAACTTTAATGTTACTCGGACTTAATAAACTTTAACAATATGGCGACTATGTATTGTTCTCATAATAATTAAAAAAAATAACGTTCTTTTTCAAACAGAAACAGCTCTTCCGCTTGAAAATCGAATTTTCATTTCTATCAAGAACAGGCTTCGTCCTTCGCGTTGAAGAAACTCGATTAGAGTAGTTAGAGCCACGAATGATTTATCGATACATGATGCTCGATGCGAGGAAATTGCTGTCGATCCCCCTTCGTTATCTCGTGCATATCGTCTCTCAGTTTGTCATTTCTCCGGCTAAGTATGTCAAAACAATTATATTCCGAAGTTTATCGCGAATGCAACGCAGCGATGCGCACCGAAGGTAAAGAAACGATTCGAGAGATATATTAAGTGGAGCATCGTCGTTCAGCAGATCATTCGTCACTGTCGGATCATGGGTGGACAAAGAGAACGTTAAATCCGACTCCTTAACGACCACAGGACCCGTATTTTCTAATTAGAGTTCGCTAGAGAAATTAGAAAACGCTACGAGAATTGCTTGCCCACGCGCGACATAATTTCTATTAATTTTAGTCTTCGGTCGTGGAGGTCTTTCGACGATTTAGGGACAATATTCTAATTATTTAATGGTTTGAATTGATAACTGGTATTTAGTTTATTTATTTATTTATTTTTTTTTGTGTGTAAGAAGCTTAAGCTTGCTATGGTTTTTCGTTAATAAAATAATGGAGAATGGATAAAAATACTAAAATACTAATCGATACAGTTTTTGTTGATATAACAAAAATATACGTAGCAAAATTTAAGTATATCGTTTAATGAATGATGGCAGATCGTATGTAAATGAAAATATAAATAATTCTATGGTATGGAAAACGTCTATGCACACTTTTATCAGATGATTACTTAATTCTTAACCCTTTCGGTACGAGCGCCGGATATATTCGGCTTCCATCTGATCACCTAGTGTTACTTATACAATTAATAGAATTTTATATAGAAGTCTTTTAATATTAAAACTCTAAACGACACTTGTTAGAAGAAACATTGTTTTATTAAGCACAGTTCTTATTTAACGCTTAGAAAAATGTTCATACAAAAGAGGACTGACCACGCGCTATGCGCGCATTTTCGTGTGTACAACGGGAGTGTCACAGCGGACAGAGCGCTCGCACCGAAAGGGTTAAAGACGTATATATATATGCTCTTCGTAACGAAAGGATTAACCCTAGAACTACCAAAGTGGTCAAAATGACCCATTCGTAATTATTTACAGCAATTTTATAAATCTACAATGGCATCTCAGAGGCAATTTTCCGCGATTTTCTGTTAAAAATCTACACAAAGCTTTGTTTCCCTCCCATTGCCTATTTTTTTATACACCTTTCATTATAATTTTTTCGGTAGAAATAAGTATGCTTCATTCTAGTTCTAGCGTTAAGAATCACAAAAATTTATTTTCCATTAAAATTTTTCCTACAATCAAGACAACATATATATATATATATAAAAAAAAAGTAATTTAAAATTCGCTGTAAAATCTGATCTATTAGATCATATCGAAATTTAAACGATCGAATTATCCAGCCTTGCTTTTCCTTGCGTATCAACCTAACCGTGTCGATATTATCCTGGCCCCGTGAGCACGAACCGTTTTATGAGTCGGATAATTAGACGGATTCGAGCATTAGTCGCAATTACGCGATAGGCGAACTCGATTCGCGATTATTAGCGACGAGGACACGACGATCAGGCTGACCATAAATCAGGGCCCCTCGGTCTCGTAAATTATAACATTCATTAAACGACAATCGATCGTTCACCAGCCGGTCGATCAATTCGTTTCGTCGCGGTTGAAAGATCCTGCAGATACATGGCTCGCGGTCGCCTTTGCGTTCGTCAATTTTTGTACGCGTTTGGCCTTGGTGTAATTAATACAGTCCTAATATGATAAATAAAGTTCTCCGTTATAAGACATTCGCGACGATCATTAGTAAGATTCGACGTAGAAGAAAATTTTTTTCTCGATAATAGCATTCGGTACAAAAATACACTTTACTTGTTTAAGCGTTTTGTAAATCAAATACTCCCCTATCGTCTCTTAAAGCAAACAAACCTGAAGACCTCCTCGGAACTTTTACCATTTTTAAAAACTATCAACCCTATCCCATAACCCGATTTCGATGTCGAAAAAAAGCACCCTATACAAACTATGGACAAACGGTTGCTTTGTTCCATAATAAATTTCGCGTTCGAGGCCCGAGTCCATAAACCTTCATCCAAATATACCGTCGTATTCTAATACCCTCGAAACTCATTTTTGTTGGCCCGCGAAACCAATAAAGTCGAGCCACCCAGCTGGAGACATTCTGGCTAGGTCCATGTATAACAAACATGTCTATTTTTAATGTTATTCCATATTTAGACAAACATAGCGAAGCTTTAGAAACTTCTAACTCTTTTCCAAACTGTTCTGCACAGTTAAATTCCTAAATGAAAATTTTCTGGATAAGATTTACGTTGATTTTGAAATTTATTCCATATTTAGACAGACATGACGAACCCTTAAAAATTTCCAACCATTTTCTAAACCATTCTACACAATTAAATTCACAAATAAAAATTTTCTGAATAAGATTTACGTTGATTTTGAAATTGATTCCATACTTATACAGACATGACGAACCCTTAAAAATTTCCAACCCTTTTCTAAACCATTCCGCACAATTAAATCCTGAAATAAAAATTTTCTAAATAATATTTTTGTTTATCTTTAATTTTATTCCGTGTTTGCACAAACATAATGAACGTTTAAAAATTTCTAATCCTTCGCTTAACCACAATATTAATTCTCCAAATAAAAATTATCTAAATAACATAGAGGTTTACTTTTAATTTTATTCCTCATTTAGACAAACGTAATGATTAAAAAAAATTTTTTTACCTTTCTGTTAATCGTCCTCCATAATTAATTTTCTGAACAAAAATTTCCCAAGTAACATACGCATTTATTTTTCATTTTATTCTTTATTCAAACAAGGATAATAAATGCTTGAACACTTCTAACCCTATGGCTAACAATTCTACATAGTTAATTCCCCAGATTATAAAAAAAAAAAAAAATAATTAAAAAATAGCAACTGCAGACACGAGAAGGATTCTCGTCTGACCTTGGCAAAATTCTACCGAAAGATGTCGAAGCAGTAAAATCCTCGCGGCTCGTGAACGAGATATTGCTGGCAGACGTTTAACTTCTGGTCCGTAAACATTTTTGTCAGGCCACAGATCGCCACCTCGCAGCGGGATATATTCGTCGTTCGCTTGTAATTTATTTCTAAGGCAGTTCAAGCAAAAATAGCCGAAGCTGTACGCGTTACGCGGTCGACCGTCTATCAGAATCGCGAGATATCGTTCGATGCTCTTGAAATTTACGCTAATGCGTTCCCTGTAACGCGTGCGTTATTACATCGCTGGCTTCTTCTTAAAATTGACCGAGATCATATTTATTAATTTTCAACGAATACAGATTTCAAATTTTTAATCTGTTACGATAAATCGGTTAACAACAAAGTTGAAAGTTATTGTCCGATACGTAATTTTTTTTCTCATAAGAGTAATTTGATTAAATTTAAAATTTAAATTTTATTAAATTGATGCTTGACGATCCACGTTTTTCAAAGATATCGGTACGAATTTAATTGACGCTTAAACTAGAAAAATATATTTGTTAAAGTAGATACATATGGATTTATAATATTTATATTTGTATTTATAATATTCAGTGCATTATTAAAAATTAGCTTACTCCAGAGTCAGCTAATTCGGAAATTATCCTGTGGAATGTTACTAATCGATCGTAGAAAATTTTTAACGTAATTGCTTCGAAAAATGTTTCTATTTTAGATAGAGAAAAATTACAGTAGTTTGTATCGAGGATACAGGTTATAAATAGGACTTGGACTGTTTGGTTTCTGAAAGGATAAAAGGAAGGTTTACGAGGGAAACAGTTGAGTAGTTTCGTGAGGAATATAAACACCTTTGTGATAGATTGCATTTTAATTTTTCTTGTTTCTCCAATTTTATTTTCCTAATTTCCTTACTTTTTTCTTAGTTCTTCTATTTTCATTAATTTTTTTATAATTCAACTAAACAAAGAGATTTATTTTTCCGATGAGTTTTTAATTTCTCAATTCCAGAGATATTTAAAATGGTAATTTTGATCATTCCATTATAAATATGTACAGAGAGAAAATAAATTTCAAGTATTCGTGTTATTAGATTTTTATTATTTTTATTATTTTTATTATTACTATTAATTTCAATAAAATTCTATATATATTTATATTAATTCCTTTGCAATCCAACGAAACGAAACAAAATTTATTTTTACGAGTATTTAATTCTTCAAATTCCTTAGATTATTAAATCTTTATTATTATTGGGGTGTATTTCCACGAAATTATAATTATTGTGCTTCTGTCGTTACATTATGTTCCTCAGTCGACATTATTTTCATTAAATAAAACATACTTAACCTCTCTAGACGCATTCACACAATTAACCGAACCCATCGCGAGAAACAAAAGATTCATACCTCTGTAGACAGGCACTTGGTGCCAATTTCGCCAGTGTCCAGATTCTATTTCATTCGTGAAGCGTATTTCAATCACGCGCAAGTAGGTTGCCACTATTCTCGAGAAATTCCTCCGCGATCCGGAATTAAAAGCGGAACATGAGGCTGGATAATTTCAAGGCGGTTCGTATGATATTCCAAAAAGGCGAACTAGTCTGCTCGGTCTATTTTGTCGCCGTGTAATTTCACCAGCTGTCTTCTCGTATTATCCTGACCTGGGATAAAAGCGGGGTGACATCGGTGTGCCGGAAGTTGGCTCCGCAGAAAACCGGCCCGGTTGACTTCGAGTCGACGCTTTTCGGTGATATAATAGGAAAGTTTCGGTATAACGAACTGTACTGTAAATTAAATTCCGGTAAACCGAGTAAAATAGCGCGTTGAAGATTGTTGGTTTTGATGGTTAATGAATTTGGTGAGATAGTAACTTCGATTTTTGGGTTCTGAGGAGTTGAACGATTAGGTGATTTATCGTTTTGATGAATAGAATAGATGAATCATTTTTTATTTATTTATACTTTAACCGTGTCTAACAGTAGCTTAACTTATTACGTATATATCGTGTCGTTGTTTCTTAATACAAATTTATTAATAATTTGAACATTTTGACCGCTTAGGGGTAGTTTTAGTGTCAATGTATATTATCGTAATGAAGGTTGATTACAATTATGATAGATTCATAATTTCTCGTAGAAATTCTACAAAGTTTGCAACAGTGGATTTTCCAGAATTTTTTTTAATGCTCTTCAAAAAATATAGATCAAGGTTTACTTTGAATTATTTTTATTCTTCTATTCTTCAGCCATAGCTAACAACAAATTTATTAGTAAATTTATCATTTGACCGCTTAGGGGTAGCTTTATTGTCAATGTATATTATCGTAATCGAGGTTGATTACAATTACCATGCGTTGATAATTCCTCACAGAAATTTTACAAAATTTACAACAGTGGATTTTTAAACCTTTTTCAAATTAAAAAAAAATATAGATCAAGGTTTACCTTGGATTATTTTTACTCTTTTATTCTTCACTCATACCTAACAACACAATTATTAATAAATTTATCATTTGATCTCCTAGGGGTACTTTTAGTGTTAACGAGTATTATAATCCAGGTTGATTACAATTACGATAAGTTTACAATTTCTCTCCGAAACTTTATAAATTCGCCCAGTGCATTTATCAAAATTCTTTTTTTCCCAAATACGCACACCAAGATTCACCTTGGATCACGCATTTTTAAAAATACCTAAAATCTCAATTTCTCCGATGCAGACATCTACAATTAATTATTCCCACATCTTCGATCCCCGAACGATCACCCCGACTCTTTGTCCGATCTTAACGACGTTAACGAACGATCGGTCCATGACTTTTATTCCCCGAATAACATCCGTTCCCCCGATACGAGGCGAAAGCTCGTCTGGCCGCAAGAAGACGAAATGTTTATGCAAGAGTTGGCGAAGGAAGAGTCGGATGCATACGAGGGCCAGCCTTTTATGCGTCAAACAATGTCGTCCAGTTCAACGACACGTGGTGTGCTGGCGCCGGTCGACACAAGGCAGACGACACAGTTCACAAAGCCCTTTCTAACCGACATTCTTCACCTCTCGCGTGTGTCGTCGACGTCGAAGAACGCTTGGTCATTAGCAAGCGTCGCGAGACGGTAACGTCTTGCGTAAAACGGTAGGCGGCTAATTGTTGCAACGTGCCTCGGGCCTGTGACGCTCGATCGAGTGATCGATGGCTCTTTTGTTCCTCGTAAGATCGGTCTCTGTGTATTTATACAGACTTTATGTTAATCCTCGTCCGTGGTTCAGCGAGATCGCGTTTCTTCGTTATTTTAACACGTTTCGCGCCGCATCGATCACTTGTTGAGCTTCATCCTGTAAAAACTTTGGAAACAAAAAATATAATTTTTACTTAATAGTCGATTTTTATTAGCAGAGACCTATTTACCACATTTTCGTCACTCACACTTGTTAAACTAAAGCAGGAAATCTGGACTGCGTCAAATCGATGCATCTAATGTTAAAAGAGTCTTTTTTATATTTTTTTTTTTACAAGTATTTTTACACGACCAGTGTAAAATGTGTTAAGATTTTTTTATTAAGATTTTATTAAGATTTTTATCAGATTATTTTAGTAACTAGAACTCCGAAAATTTTTAAAATGACTGATTCGTAATTTTCGATACAAGCTTTATAAATCGACTATGGTAAAATATTCGCGTTATTTGTAAGATAAATTAATATCAAAGTTATTTAGCTATGATTTATGTCATAATAGGTAGGATCGATTTGCAAAGAAAATTTCACAGGTTTTCTAAATTGCCGCACGTGGTACATTTAGACCATAGTTTTGGGTGTCCTGAAGGTCAGCAAAATTGGCGTATAGTCGTAAGCGAAAGAATGTCGCTCTGACTGGTTACGTTCCGAGAAGTTGGTCTCCTGTTTATCGTATTTTCTCGAACAAGGCATCTATCAGTGTCCAGTGATGAGAACTGCTTAACCTTCCCTATATTCACGTGATCAACAACGCGTGTCTCTGACTCGTACGGTACAACTATATATCGTCTATCACTCACCCCATATCCTGGATCCTGTGTCGGGATATCGGATTATCACGCGGTAAGCGTTTTTCTGTGGCTCTGCGTTGCCGCCTCCGAGTCCTTTTAGAATCGTTTTCTCATCGTGTGCTCCGTTTCGACTTCGTTGCTCGCTCACTNCTAATGTTAAAAGAGTCTTTTTTATATTTTTTTTTTTACAAGTATTTTTACACGACCGGTGTAAAATGTGTTAAGATTTTTTTATTAAGATTTTATTAAGATTTTTATCAGATTATTTTAGTAACTAGAACTCCGAAAATTTTTAAAATGACTGATTCGTAATTTTCGATACAAGCTTTATAAATCGACTATGGTAAAATATTCGCGTTATTTGTAAGATAAATTAATATCAAAGTTATTTAGCTATGATTTATGTCATAATAGGTAGGATCGATTTGCAAAGAAAATTTCACAGGTTTTCTAAATTGCCGCACGTGGTACATTTAGACCATAGTTTTGGGTGTCCTGAAGGTCAGCAAAATTGGCGTATAGTCGTAAGCGAAAGAATGTCGCTCTGACTGGTTACGTTCCGAGAAGTTGGTCTCCTGTTTATCGTATTTTCTCGAACAAGGCATCTATCAGTGTCCAGTGATGAGAACTGCTTAACCTTCCCTATATTCACGTGATCAACAACGCGTGTCTCTGACTCGTACGGTACAACTATATATCGTCTATCACTCACCCCATATCCTGGATCCTGTGTCGGGATATCGGATTATCACGCGGTAAGCGTTTTTCTGTGGCTCTGCGTTGCCGCCTCCGAGTCCTTTTAGAATCGTTTTCTCATCGTGTGCTCCGTTTCGACTTCGTTGCTCGCTCACTCCGTTTCTCCTTCTTCGTGGCTATACATTGATCTGTTTAATTTAAAAAAGATTTTTTGTTATTGGAACTCGGTGAATTTTAACATTAATGTTGTTTTAAAAAGAAACTTAATTGCGTGTTTTTGTTAAAAAATTGAGAAAATACGAAATTATTGGGTCGATGCATATGGAACTGATGTTTTTTCTTTTTTTTGAGATATGTCAAGATAATTTGCTATGGTTATATAAAATTAGTAGAAAAAAAATTGCAGATGAAATGCAAATAAAAATTAAGAAAATACGAAATTATTGGGTCGATGCATATGGAACTGATTTTTTTTTTTTTTTTTGTGGAGATATGGCGAGAATAATTTGCTATGGTTATATAAAATTAATAGAAATTAATAGCAGATGAAATGTAAACAAGTTCTTAAGTTAAAATAAATATAGCTGTGGTAAACCTGAAGAGTGTCACTTAATTATATCATAATCTGNCTCCGTTTCGACTTCGTTGCTCGCTCACTCCGTTTCTCCTTCTTCGTGGCTATACATTGATCTGTTTAATTTAAAAAAGATTTTTTGTTATTGGAACTCGGTGAATTTTAACATTAATGTTGTTTTAAAAAGAAACTTAATCGCGTGTTTTTGTTAAAAAATTGAGAAAATACGAAATTATTAGGTCGATGCATATGGAACTGATGTTTTTTCTTTTTTTTGAGATATGTCAAGATAATTTGCTATGGTTATATAAAATTAGTAGAAAAAAAATTGCAGATGAAATGCAAATAAGTTCTTAAGTTAAAATAAATATAGCTGTGGTAAACCTGAAGAGTGTCACTTAATTATATCATAATCTGGATTTTAATTAGATTTTAATTGAAATTAAAAATAATTCAAATACCATCCTTCTTATTGATATATAAATATCTTATATATATTTATAAATATCTTGTAGCCACCCTTTTTTCAGTTCGCCGCTGATATTCGATAAATCCCTGTCACCTTCGAGATCCAAGAATCATCCGGTGGTAAAAGGGGCTTCAGAAATGAAAGTAGCGGCGAAAAAAGAGTTGATTTTTATGGGTCGTTTAAATGAAACGCGGTTTCACGAATGGTCGTCAAGGACGCTCGTAGAAAGGTCGAGTATCTTTAAAGAAAAGTATTCGATTTCTTGGTTGACCGCATATTTCTCGCGACCATAGCCCGGTCCCCTTCTTCCTTTCACGCGATAAGTTTCTCGATGGGGAGGCTGCTTCCGGAAAGACTTCGAGGAAAGCCTACCGGTGTTGATCAGCCGTTCTTCGGTAACCAAAATCAGTGTAAATTAATTACTTTCACAATTTGGTGCTCTTTAACAATTTGGTTCATTATTTTGCTTGATAAAAATTAAATTAAATTAGTAAGTAAAAGTAAAAGTAAAAGTACAATTAGTAAAAGTAAAAAAGCTTTGTATTAACCCTTCGCACTCCACTGGCGCCGCTATGGCGACATTCACGATTTTCACGATTTTTTAAAGATTATCTTTTTAATTAAATTTTATATTTTCATCAATTCAAACGCTTCTTTTATTTTAAAATGAAAGCAAATTAACCAAATAAATAAGAATTTTCTTTTTTTACTTTCCAAAAGAACACTTTAAGTTTTCGCAACAGTCCATTGAAACTGAATAAAGTTTACGAGTGCAAAGGGTTAAAACTATCTAACAGGAATTATATTGGAATAAATGAAAAATTCTTAAATTTGCGGATACCGATGATTTTCAAATTCTTCTATACCAAGTCGAGTAAATTTTGCACGATTGAAAATACCGTGTAACATTTCGCATGATTTACTCTGCATAAATAAGACCAACGTTTTCAAGCCTATTAAATTGTCTACCGATGCATACAGCTTTATTGATCCGGCTCAAGGAACGAATAATAGAGACATTGTATGGACCGGAGCCAATCGTACCGGTCAGTTTAACTGTTTTATGACACGATAGAATGCGAATAACACGATTAAATCGATGACGTTACACGACTCAATAATCGCGCTTGCAATTTTAGCAACATTTTCATTTTTTTTTCCCTTGAAAATCCAGTAATTCTTAATCCCTTGCCTTATAGTCACGAATCGCTCTCGTGCCACAGATTACGATCCAGATATAATAAAGACACACCGTATTTTTAATAAAGTTTAATTTTATTTAACGCAATCTCAGTTTATAAGATTGAGAATTAACAAATACAAATTACTGACAATATTTCAATATTTTTCGCTGCTTGGTATCGATGGAACAACTTAAATTTAATACTACTTATAATACTATTTAATACTATTTTAAAATTATTAATAATAATATTAATAACTTAAAAAATGTAAATTTTAGGGAAAATATTTTTTAACCCTGCTACGGTCTTCAAATCCTTTCCGTCTCAAGCTCTGATTCCGCTAAAAAAAATATCTAATTTTGATAAAAATGTATCAACATGAAATTGAAACAAATTCGCGTATTGCTAGTAGATATTTTTATAAGTTTCTTAAAATTAGGAATTTTTTAAGGAAACTCGATCGGATAAAAAATGAACCAAGGATCGTAGCAGGGTTAAATTTACATTTCTGTAAGCAGAGATTTATTTATTACATTTTTCTACAAAATTTTCATTTTGAATTTACATTTTCCGCACACATGATTGCTAAATTCAACCACGAAATCTGAACTGCGTCAAATTGACGGGTTCCGTAAATCTAGTGTTAATTATTGTAGTCTTCGATAAACTTGGCAAGAAAATAGATAACAGTACATAATCGATCTGGATGTTATCCTAGGCTCGCCGAATCCTTTTTTACACGTTGCACCGCGACGGTGTATCGTTATGCAATTGTACAATGCACGCGGTGTCGGCTGTGCCGCCCACGCGTCGACATTTAGTAAGCGCGTTTAATCTCTGCGGACATGACGTAAAGTCCCTTTGTTCCGCGACACGGTCCACGATACTCCACGAGTGGGACGTCAAAATTTCTCCTCTTATTGTTCGTTCGTTCGGTTGCAGTCGGCTTCGAGCTGGACGTTTCGTTAACGAGTTACAGTAGCGAAGCGTTCGATGATTATCTTCGAGGAAATTTTAACGAAGTAAATGAATGATTTACGATACGGTCGAGTTTTGATTACGGGATTCGAGTTTCACCCTTTGCGCTTCGTCAGCGTCGCTGTGGCGACGCGCAATTTTCTTCGGAGCTCAAGTTTTTAGTTCAATTTAGTATTCTCCATAATTTAATTCTTTTTAATTTTAAAAAAGAAAGTTTCAATTTTTGTCAAAAGGTTTATAATGTTTCCTCTTTTTTCGAAATAATATTTCAAATAATCTATTGTGAAAGTTAAAAAAAAAAGGTTAGGAGTGCAAAGTGTTAAGAGGTAGCGCAGAGAGGGGTAGCTGTTCGAAGAAAAATAAGAGAATCGCGTTACAAAAGAGCCACTTGCAATTATTGTATAACCAGATGTGTACAAGAGTCATTAAGCCACTCGGCTCATTAGCGAGACTTATATTAAACACAGTCGTACTCGACATTAGAAAGCTAGGTCGTTGCTACTGCACTTCTATCTCATTTAAACATCTGATTCTTAACTGATTTTCCATTTCCAATTAATCTCCTGATTACACAATTTCTATATTTTAACCGGTAGAAGCGAACACCGAAGAATGTTTCGTCTATTCTTTTTATTTATTTGTTTATTAGGCGAGAAACCCTTCAGTGTAAAAGATAACGAACGATCTTAACTACTGTAGACCACTCAATCCTCGGTAATCCAATACCTTGGTCATTAATTCTTAAAATCAACCGTATCCTCAATTATTTAACGCGTGTGGGATAAAATAAAATGGAAGTAACAATTTCAATTGCTTTAGATCGCTCGATTCTCAATGATCCAACACCATAATTATAAATTCTTAAATGAGGCACACCTGCGATCAATTACTGCGTGTGAAACAAAATAGAAACAAAATAGAGACAAAATAAACTCCAAATAAAAACAAAACAAAAATTTTAATTTCTCCAGATCACTCAGTACTCAATAAACTAAACGCGAACCATTAATTCCTAAACCAGCCACGTCCACGATTACTTAACCCGTCCGAAACGAAACAGAAGCAAACTGACAATTTTAATTGCTTCGGATCGTTCGATCCTCAATGATCCGACGCCATAATTACAAATTCTTGAATCAGCCACACCTACGATTAATCGCTCGCTGCCAAATAGAATGAAAACGAGGCAACAATTTTAATCGCTCCAGATCGCTCAATCCTCGATAATTAATTCGAAAAACCAGCCGTACCTGGGACCGATTAATAAAACATCCTCCTCGACTAATCAAATGTTCCATTTACATATAAAACGCGACCGACGATTACCATTCCGAAGCGACTCATCGATCCCAAAGAGCTTCCGAGGAAATTGTCGATGCCCATTAATCTTTCAACGCCAATGAAAAAATTCCACCGTTTTAATTCCCCGCGAACGAAACTATACGGAAAAAAAAAAAAAAATCGCTGTTTTTCCTCTTCGAATGCCATCGATAATTGCTCGGTTCCATTGTGTTCGGTCGTCCATTTATGCGCAATTAACGCTCGAGACAGAGCTCGAACGTGTTCGCTCCGCGATAATTCCGCGAAAAAATTCATCCGATCGTGGCTTCCGTGCCACTTTTCCGATCATCGATCGATTCGTCAGCCTGACCCGTAATCAACGTCGTATCTGGTAAAAATTACGCGTCTTCTTCCGCTAAATCTACGTAGCTATCTGGAAATCAGGAAATCGTTTGTCGGTGGTCGTTAGGAATCGGCTTAATGAGCTTGCGCAACTTGCGGATCGGTCTGCTTCACGGAACGGATGAATCGACGGTCGATCGAGCGGGAATATTTTTTTTTACGACCGTTTGTTTCTCCTTATTTTTCCGTGTTTAATGAACGTCGAAGGCCGGCGTTCGTTAAGTTCGTCGAACGGATGAACCTCGCCCTTCTGTGGCCAGCTAATGGGACGAATCATCGGTTATCCCTAGCGCGAGTGTTGAAATAATTTGAATCAGTGCGCTGGGAAGCTTCCTCGTCGCGAGCAGTTGTTGTAATAGAGAAGAATTGATATTAATTAATGGGAAAATATTGGAAGAGTCGGGATTGATCTTTGTTGTGTTTTGGATAGCTCTTTTTTAGTCACTGATGATTCGAGCTTTTATATCGTAGGTTAAGGGTGTAACGGTTCAACTTTTTTGAAGTTTAGGAAATATATTTTTTAAGTTAAGTATATGTGAGTTTATAATATTCAATGTATCGTTAAAAAATTGTTAAAAAACATTTCGTAGTCGTCTTGTTAGCAAGGCTATCTTTTTCAAAACTACCCTAGTAGAATTTTAATAGTAAGATAGTTTAATGTTATTAAAATTAGTTGAAAATGAAAACATTTCAGTCGTCTCATCAGCAAGGCTATTTTTCTCACAACTACGCTAGTAGAATTTTATAATAGTAAGATAGTTCAAATAAATCGAGAACCATTGGATAATCGATTGCAAAATTTTTATTTCGTATGCAAAATTGATTTTTATCCATTGAAGAGCGGACGTTTCTATATTTCATTCCAGAAACCGATACTACTTCTGTAAAACATCGATTTTGCTTTGCACTTGTTCTTTTCTTTTGTGATTTGCTCGAAGATATTTTAATAAGATGAAGTGTTTGGATATTGCTGTTAATTAGTGTTGACGCAATGAGTTTAATCACAGGCGAGAGTTCATAGTTGACGTGTAATAATTCTTGACGTAATTAATCGATTTTTTCGTAAATGGAAGATAACTATACTTATCGTTGACGTAGGCGCTTGGATTTTATCGCGTTACGTTAATGTCACAGGTTGATCATTTACCGATTACTGTTCCTTTAGATACCTAAGCTAAGTCATGGATCAAGTTGTCATAGGAAGTCAGAGATCTGGTCGTAAATTTTTATAGAACAGGAATATTAAAAAAAAAATTAGAACTAGAAGTATCTCATTCATTTCCATCTTTGCATAGCTTCTTTGTTTCTTACTGGAGACCCAATTTTTTAAAACCAATTAAGAGCTCAAATTTTAACGGAGACCAAGTGTCACCTACAAGACCACTAACGTTCTAAATTTTAAAAGTAAACAGTGTCTTCGTCACCTTCTTCAACATTCTCCAAACAATAAAATTTGCATTTCTGTAACTAAAACAATAATTTAAAATTCTACAATTTTTAGAGAGATATAAAAAGCAGCTGATAAATATTTTTAAAGCACCCTTTCCTTCTAAATTAACAATCAAAATAATTCACCAAGTTTTATCAATCAATATCAGGTAATAAATATTTTTGAAGCTCCATTTCTTTCTAAATTAATAATCAAAATAATTCACCAATTTTTATTAACCAATATGAGTTAACGAATATTTTTAAAGCTCCATCTCCTTCTAAATTAATAATCAAAATAATTCACCAACTTTTATCAATCAATATGAGCTAAAAAATATTTTTAAAGCTCCATCTTCTCCCAAATTAATAATCAAAATAATTCACCAATCTTTATTAATCAGTACGTAAAAAAAAAAAAATCAAACATCTTTGAATTAAAAAAAAACCTTCGATTCCTTCGACGAAACACCAACAAAAAGAATCTAGAAATTTTCCACAAACAAAATTACGAAAAAAAAATAATCGTTCCAAAACCGGAAGAGTCGCGGAACCAACCGTCGACAAGAACCGTTCTTTTCTTCGCGATTTACGCCACGAGTGCACACTTGCATCGTGCCTAGTGGTCAAGGTTGATGATATATCTGGAAAGAATTTCGATTTTTCTCCACACCGACAGAAGGTCGGTTAATAATCGATTCTAAGCAGCTCGATTGTGCAATGGTTGCTCTCTGTTCGCACGGATTCCTTCTTCTTCGCCGGCTTATCTGCCTAGCGCGCGATGTCGAGAAAAAATACCCCGGTGATTAATTTTAATTCGAGCGCAGAACTGCAGGGTTATCTCGCGAAATTCTCGTTTAAATTTGTACCGCGGTATCTTAATGCCGGATCGGCTTCGATAAGACAACGGCCGCTCTATCGTCCATGCAGAACGTAGGACGTTCGATACATCGGTTTATCTCGAACACGATGAGCGTCCGATGGAAATTAAGGCCACAGTGGTTGGTAAATAGTCCGTGTAGTGTCTTTTTGAATAGAGAAAAGGAACTTTACGTTTTAGAGATACCTGGTATCTTTTTTACAACCGTAACATGCATATTGGATCACACCACAAGTAACATGGTACTTTTGAGCGAACTTTTCAGCTCAAATAGACTGTTACAGATTTAAAAAATAATTTAATAATTATTATTAACACTTTACCAACCGATAGCCTATTAATCGGCTTTTTGCAACCAACGCTCATCAACTGGGAGTCTATTAATCGGCTTTTTGCAGCCAACGTTTATCTAGCGCTTGCTGCTTAATACCAACATTATGAAAATTAAAAATTTGATTAAATTTAATTACCCCACAATAAGAGAAACGATATACTAAGCACTCTCACGAATTTCGATTTAAAAACGGAGTTGTAAGAATAAACGCTTATATTTCCGTACGATAGCCAAAATCGAGCCGGTGTTAGCGATGTATCCGCGCTCGAATCAACCGGTCGGTATAGTGTTAATATGATTTAAACTTTATTTTAAGATAACTAAAAGAGATCACACGATAATCTTTTCAGGGTTATTTCAAAGAGTGTAGCCTCTATTTTCAGTCACCTAAGCTTTTATGCTAGAAAACAAAATGGCACCATTGCGTCGCCCATCCGCATCGAGTTCAATCATTCATTATTCAGTTGTAAATACTGGCCCAATTTTAATTATTGGAATATTGAAATAAAATTCTTTCAATTTTTTAGACATTGTAGTTTCTTAGAGACATCGCGATTAATTAAAAACGATTTGCTTGGAAAGGTCCCGTTGTTCTACTTGGAAGATTTACGTATTTAAATAGTAAAATAAAGAGAAACTTGTAACTGTAATCGCTGAGTATTTTATAATACTTATAATATTGCTTTATTCTGTTACAGTAATACCAAAATCGGAGAAACCGCCGAAGAGTCAAAACGAGTCTGCGAAAGGTAGATCGTTTCCTCCTAAGCCCGACTTGGAGTACGTCAAGTTGACGAAGATGAGCGAAAATCAATACGAGGATCCACGTAAGTGTACAAGGACTATTAAGCCGTTTTTCTTCGATAATCGATCGTATTAAGCCCCTACTTAACTTTTCAACACTCGTTATCAGTGAAGGATTGGCTACAATAAAGATATCGGTCGGAAACATATTAATAAATTTATGTTTTTTTTATGTCTCCAAGAAATGATTAACGGTACATTAAAAAAAGAAAATTGAGAAATAAATATCAGATATTTTAGTCATTTCTCGCGCGTCTTAAATATCTTATACATTGATAATTAAAAAACCAACATTGATTCAAAAAATATATTTTTTATCAAGCTAGCAAATAAATTTAATTTATCATAAAACTATTAATAAATTAATTCGATCATTTTACCAAACACAGTAATCTCAATATTTTTACTCAACACAATCTACAACAATCATCCCAACAATTTTTCTCTTTCGTCCTTTCGATTTTTCTAAGAAATAAGCAAACATATATCTGTGACGAAATACAAATAAACATCCACGATACAAATTGATAATTTCAAGCATTCTAAGACCTAAGCGTGTCCGTTCCATGCCGAAAACATCCACGAAAGAAATTTTTCGAGAAAGAATTATACAACGCGTTTTCAAGGCTTTCACGGTATCAGTCATCATACATAGTTCAGTGCTAGCTGGTTGAAATGCAGGTCAAACGTCGGAATAAATTTCCTCTAAACAGAGATACGATCTAAACCCGGAAGTTTCGGCCAACGAAATTATGTAACGCTTTCCACGGATTGCGTGCTGGACACCGTTACGATGATTGTCAATAAATAAGTAGCATTGCCATTCCGGCATACATTTGCGCCACTCGCGACGCCGAGTAATTGCAAAGTGTCATTTGGATGATGATGCCTACTTAACGCGCTACTCGAAACAGTTACTGGATCGTATTCTTGGATAATGAAAAAAAAGAAAGAAAAAAGATTGTAATTTCTAAGCATCATTTGAACACGGAGATGTATCATTTGAACAGTAATCGTATGTTACGAAATAGAGATTGTGTTGTCGTAAAATTGAGATTAAATGGTAATCTGCAGTCAGAAAAATGAAAAAATATTTCTTTCAATGGAAAGGGATGCGAATTTTTATACGGAAAAATGATTAGCGCTGGAATAATTTATTCTAGGAACTAGGATTATCTTAACGCTATAAGTACCTTCACAGAGCGATCGCATGATCGGTTCGTAATTTCTCATAGAAATTTTATAAACCTTTCATTATTTTCCGTGATTTTCTACAGAATGTATGTTTAAAGATTCGTTTCTTTTAGATTATATATTTTTTAAAATATCTATTATTATGATTTTTTTTATATAAGTAGGTATATTGCAATCGTGGGTAGTTTTAATTTCAAGACAGAGCTAAGATCGAAACTGCTAATTTTTCTAAATAGTATACTGAAAATACATTATACAAATAAAACTTCTTACCACTTATTTTCCATCTACAAGTGATATATGACCTAAGTTCCGAAACGATCGGACAAGCGCTGTCTGTTTCTACTGAAAATTGCCACCTCTGGCACTTAAATACTGAGCAGAGCTGGAAAGATTTCTTTCGGATAGGCACATCTTCTACATTATATACTGTTCCAAATATCTATTATTATAATTTCTTTGGTACAAGTACGTATACTTCAATCGTGGGTAGTTTCAATTTCAAGACAGAGCAGCAATCGAAACTACCAATTTTTCTAAACAGTATACTAAAATCACATTGTACAATCAAAACTTCCTACCATTTATTTTCCATCCACAAGTGATAAGTCTAAAAGTCCACCTAAGTCTCGAAACGATCAGACACGCGTTGTCTGTTTCTACTGAAAATTGTCACCTCTGGTACTTAAACACTCTCGCTCAATTCGTCTGTACCGATGCGATCCGATTACTGTATCTAACCGTTTCAGCAAATAATACTCGAGATTTAAAAATGTATCTAAGAAGAAGTCGCGCTAGAATACAATCTTCTATTCCAACTAATCGAACCCATATTCCTGTTAGAAAAAATCTTTCCAGCTCTAAACAGTACACAGTTCACCATTTCAATCTTTCAATTTACCAGCGCTCAAATCAAATTCACTCCTCTTAAATACGACAAATAATAATAAAAATAATTATATAATTATAATAATGACAAATAATAAAAAAAGAACGTTCCCATCAATCGATTGTGTTCCATCCGTGGTTATCGAGTCTCGAGATCGCTCGCGAGATCATCGATCCCATCGCTATAGCAGTGGCACGCGAGACGCGCGACACAGCAGGCGATTCAAATTAGCGCAATTAGACCTCGATGCGTTCGGCTTCGTTCCGATGATGGAACGTGCACGCGTGATTCTCCGAGCGTATCAGCGGAGAATTGGCGAGCGTGCACCACCTTTATCAGGATCACGTTCGCCTCGTTAAGCTCTCGATTGTGCGAGACGAGGCGGCGCATGCACGAGCGTTCGCCGCAAATAAAAAACAGACGACGCGACCGGAACCAGATATTTATAAAGGAAGCGATCGTTTCGCATCGATCTGCGAGCGCGATTCTCGGAAGCGTGAACGCGGTATGCTTACCGCTTCAGAAGTTGTATCTATTCCTGCAATCGCGAGATCGAAGAATTACTTCTTTGATAAAAAAAATTCTTGCATTGCTTGAAACGTGTGATCGTTCCAGATTTTTGGCCAATATTGTTATTTTAATATGGCAGAACACTTCTGTGAGAAATTATTGAGGATAGAAGATTTATACGATAGAAGATTAGGCTCGATGAGGACGAGCGATTTTTGTCCGCGCGATCTCGCTGCGATCATACATGTTTGTCTTCGTTGTTTTTCACTTGGAAAACGAAGAAAGATACACGATCGCAGCGAGATCGCGAGAACAAAACCAGCTCGTCCGGATTGGACCTAAGGGTCCTCGTCTGTTCTGCGTTGGACTTCGCGACGGGTCCGAGAGCTCTGGCGACGTGCCCGTCGTAAGTTAGAGACTCTTAAATCGATCCTTAACACTAGATTTACGGCGATTAATCGGACCATTTTTACGGGTATGTCAAACTGCACTTTTTTTGTAATAACATTAGTTAATTTTATTTGAAATTAATAGATTTTTATTCGCACAGATTTAGTTAGTACGCTTCTTGCGTTTAAATTCTATTTTGAGCGTGCACTTTCCACACACATAATTACTGCACTTCAGCATGAAATTAGATATCTGTCAAATTGACGGGTTCCGTAAATCTAGTGTTAAATACGTAGATTATCGACCCGGAGACACATCTGAGGAAAATCACGCAGTCTACGACTAACTTTTCTCAGGGCGTTAACTTTCCAAAAGCGTTTTCTATTTATAATAAAATCCTTAAAAACGAAGACTATCGCCTCGAGTCACATCTGAAAAAAATCGCGCAGTCTAGGACTAACTTTCCTCAGGGAAGGATCTCGGAAAATAATTATTTAATACAACGTTTTCTATTTATAGTAAAATCCTTAAAAACGTAGACTATCGCCCCGGGTTCCATCCGAGGAAAATCGCGCAGTCTAGGACTAACTTTCCTCAGGGAAGAATCTCGGAAAATAATTATTGAACAAAGCGTTTTCTATTTATAGTAAAATCCTTAAAAACGTAGACTATCGCCCCGAGTCACATCTGAGGAAAATCGCGCAGTCTAGGACTAACTTTCCTCAGGGAAGGATCTCGGAAAATAATTATTGAATACAACGTTTTCTATTTATAGTAAAATCCTTAAAAACGTAGACTATCGCCCCGAGTTCCGTCCGAGGAAAATCGCGCAGTCTTGGACTAAGTTTCCGCAAGGAAGAACCTTGGAAAATAATTGTTGAACAAAGCGTCTTCTTTTTATAATAAAATCGAATTGGTTTCCGTTTAATCCCACACTTCTAACATCAAACAACAAGTGACGAAGCGGAATAGCACCGATGATTTGTTTCCGTCCCGGGGCGAAAGAATAATCGACGGAAATTAATAGTCACGCGAACTGGGAACAGTTAATGAAACAGTAGCCTTTACCGTAAAACACGTTTGCGGAGAGCTGAGAAACTAGATAGGTGTGCACGGTCGATGGAAAAGGATCGTTTGAATGGTATAAAGCGGCGCGTTTTAAACGCTTCAACGCGACACGCGCATTTTGTCACGCACCGCTCGCTGGCTGCTTTGCCAGCTTCGCGCGACTGTCAGCGATTACCAGCAACAAATGAACTAGTTACCAACTAGCATGAACCTCGTATTTCAAGTATGCCAGGCGTGCTTTAACGCGCGCATACCATCGTGCACGCAGCATATGCGAACTGACCATAATTATGATTTATGGAATAATGTGTAAAGTGTAGAAATGCTAATGTTTATGATTTATAGAATGAAATTGAAAAAAGTGTAAAAATGAACGTGTCTATAATTTCCTGTAGATTTCTGGAATTTATAATGCGTTCTGTTTTAAAATTTTTATTGTAAAATTAACTTTTTTCAAATATATAAATAATTCATTTTCTTTGCTTCTTAATACCTTTATCATACCAGACACATCGTAAAACATTTAAACAGTTATATTTTTCAGTAACTTAAATATTACACAAAGTATCGCGCAACTCGATGATTGTACACAAAGAGAAAAGATAAATCGAGAAAGTAGAATAAAATTTTATTCAAAAATATAATTTCGTTTTCATAAAAAGCGCTATATACTGCAACAATTATTTCAACACGATATTCCATGTAACTTTTACCGAAAAAACATTTCTCCGTTTTCTTATATCCAAAGATGATAATTTTTATCATTCCAGCCTGCGTGAAAAATAAATTTCGCCTCGAACAAAATTATACATTATTCCAAGTAGCGTACGAATTCTCATCCACGATAAGCTCGTCGAAGAATCACCTCGAGCCCGGTTGCGAAAACATAACCAAACCATTATATCCGTTTGTTTACAGCCGACAAATTCTCGACGGCCAAAAGACACAACAGCGGTCACTTTCGTCATGCCACCGCCGAGATTTGGGATCCCCATCCTCAGTACGAGTTCAGCGCGTTTGGAAGACACTTTCGTTTGCGTTTGGCTCACGATACAAGTTTCGTGTCGCCGAATATTAAGGTAATCGTATAATCCTCTCATCCTTTTTCTTTTTTTTTTCTTTTTTTTTCTTTTTTTTTCTTCTTTTTCAAATCAATTTACGACGCGTTTTACGAGTTAATTTATTAAACCGCGAACACGGAGGTGGTAATTCAATCTCCTTCTCTTAACCGATCTCCAGATACGCTTTTATTGCCGCTAATGCTGTTACCATTATCAGAAAAATGATCTCTCGTGTTATTACTATGCTAATGCACGCGATATTATCGCCGATGCTTCCATCCTGAAGCTTGCATAATGTTTCTTCCGTGCGTGGCGATAGACGAGACGTTAAAAGCTGTTCCGTGTGTAACATCGTTGTTGATTTATTTATTGGGAGTATTAAATAACTGATCGTTAAATAATCGAGAATAAGTATTATATCTTGTTGTGGTATTGCGTTATCGACGTTGAACGATGTCGGTCGTTAATTGGGTAAGAGATGTTCTATTGGAAAATAACAGGTGTTCCTCGAGATTTTTGTAAGAATTTTATTAACGCTTCTTCGTAGGCTATACTCAAACGATAATCGAATTAAATATATCTTTTTTCTAACTTGTTTTCTAACGAATTTTTATTTCTTTATATATTATATTAAGGTTTTTTTTTTAGAATTATGGAAACTTTGTAGCGTATTTATTCTCGAAATGTTAGTTCCATCGTGATTGAATTCACCTGTTTTGTTTGAAACAGTAGAGTTGGAGTATTTTCTTTGAAAGTTTGTTTGCTTCACAATTTTTGCAGGTTTGTTTCTTTTCGAATAGTAGCGCATTGATACCGAGAGAGATTTTTTAAATAATTTCTTGGTTTTCTTTGCTCATTGTAAAATCATAACGTTGGTTTCGAATTTTTGTAACCTTTCAATAAAGACTGCGGTTTTTATTTCTTTTTATTTCTTTTCATTTCTTTTTATTTCTTTTCATTTCTTTTTATTTCTTTTCATTTCTTTTCATTTCTTTTTATTTCTTTTCATTTCTTTTCATTTCTTTTTATTTCGTTTCTGTAATTATTTACTTAAAACATTGTTAAAAAAATTTAAGTTATTTAGTCGAGTATTCTACAAGCTTTTTTTATGTTCGTAGTTCNACCTTTGTAAATGTTTGCACAACGTCTGGTCATTGAATTGAGAGTGCTTATAATTTGAAACATTTTTTTCGTATTCTTATTACTCTCGTTATTCGTATTCTTGTTCACTGAACTCTGTGGAGGTTCAAAAAATTCTTATTATTCTCATTATTCGTTTTCTTCTCCACTGAATCCTGCGGAGGTCCAAAAAATTCTTATTATTCTCGTTATTCGTATTTTTCTAAATTTCTAAATTTCTTACTAGATCACAGTGTACTTAAGAAACAAAGAAAAAAAAGGAGACTTCATGTATTTGTACAGTGTTTCTTTTTTTTTTTATTATTATTCTCATTATTCGTTTTCTTCTCCACTGAACCCTGTGGAAGTTGAACAAATTTCTTGCTAGATCACAGTGTACTAAAAAAAAAGAAACTTCTTTCATATATTCGTACAGTGTTTCCTTTTCTTTTTTTTCTTATTATTATTGTCATTATTCGTATTCTTTTCCACTGAACCCTGTGGAGGTCTAAAAAATTTCTTGCTAGATCACAGTGTATTTAAAAAAAAAAGAAACCTCTTTTATGTATTCATACAGTATTCTTTTTTCTTAATATTATTGTCATTATTCGTATTCTTCTCCACTGAACCCTGTAGAGGTCTCAAAAATTTCTTGCTAGATCACAGTGTACTTAAAAAAAAGAAAAAAAGAGACTGCATCTATTCGTACAGTGTTTCTTTTTTTTCTTTTTTTTTTTAAGTACACTGTGATCTAACAAGAAATTTTTCGGACCTCCACAAGGTTCAGTAAAACAGAATACAAATAGTGAGAATAATAATAAAAAAAAAAAAAAAAAA